>JAGDYQ010000187.1:517445-532486 GCA_021962125.1 Bulinus truncatus
GGCAGAATATATATATATATATATATATATATATATATATATATATATATATATATATATATATATATATTATATATATATATATATTTATATATATAATTATTTTTTTATTTATTTGTGTGTAATATATATATATATTATTTCTAAATAGGGGGAATTCGTAATAGTTACCATGGCCATTCTGTGAGCGAGACAGGGTTAAATCCAAAAGGTCATGTGTTCTCGGGTGCTGGGTTTGACCGTAGGAGTTCATGTCACCCACCACGTGACTAACATCGTGCTCCACCCCTGTCATCATAGACGATCGAGCGAGCTGCTGCTGCTGAAGGTGGCTCGCCTGCTGATGGTGATGGTGGTGATTTTGTTGTTGTTGTTGCTGTTGTAACTGAGCTGCGGCTCCGTAATCCAAAAGTAGCCCAGGTGCTGGTGCTGCTGTTGCTGTTGAAGAATGATGTTGGAGTCTGCTGTCGCTGCTGTTGTTGTTGGTGCTGCTGTTGTTGCTGTTGCTGTCGCTGTTGTTGCTGGATTCGCTGCTGTTGCTGTTGCTGCTGTTGTTCTTTAGATCCACCTTTCGATTTTCCAGAAGACTTTGGTTTCCTTTTACGAGTTTGGATTCCGTCTTTTTTCATGGATAGTGGCCGGTTCACCTGCACGGGTCGGGGGGGGGGGCGGGGGAAGACACAATAAAATGAGATTTTAGAGGGCATGTTCCACTTAAATGTTTGACATAATTTGAAAAATGAAAAGAAATGGGTGCGTCTAAAGTAGTACACCAGTAGTCGGCTTCATAAGAGACCCGTATAGAACTAATTATTATCCGCACACACTTTTGCATAGGGTCAGCCAAATATCTGTAAAAAAATATTCGACTGGGCATGCCCTCCCTCCCCCCCAAAAAAACCTGACAGCGGCCCAGGCTGTATTGATATAATACACAAGGGATCATAAGGGATAGGACAGGTGTTTCATTGGTAGGGTCCAACTTGATACCACACTAACTGTGAATATAGTTGGTTTTTTTTAATAATTTACTTTGAACTGCTGATTACTTAGTATCATGTCCATCAGACGAAGTTCATGGTGAGTCCATCGCGGTGTAGTACAGTTGTTGTTGATAAGTGAGAGATAAGATGAGGAAATGGGCAAGTAAATGAATGATTAAGCTTAATAATCATTTCATTGTGAAGTGATTGAGTAAATGGTTGAGCGAATGTGTCATTTTTTGAGTGAATGGAGAGTGTGTGTGTGTGTGTTTAGGCCTAACGCATGGGTGATTGCGTCATTCAGTAGTTGATCGAGCGAACTAATATTTGAGTAATTACTGGACTGATTAAGTAGGTGAGTGACATATTGATTGAGTAAATGAGTGACATATTAACTGAGTAAGTGAGTGACATAATGATTGAGTTAATGAGATTTTGTTTGATTGATTGTATGACGAAACCAGTGAAGGAACGGTGGCTGAATGGGCAAATGAATGAAAGAACAAATAACTGCCCAAATGATTGGCAATCTGAGTGATAGCTTTAGTGGTGGATTAACTATAAAGGAGCGAAATGAGCGACACATTTGGTGCCACCAAAGAGATCAATGATGGTTTATTTGGCACGAAAAGCATACACAGACAAACACACACACACACACACACGCGCGCGCGCGCACACATCGTATCTTCTGTTTAATACCATATATTGTTGCCCTTAAAAAAAAAATCTTGAAAACAGGCCAAACCACATCTCTGTAAGGATATTACTTTCTAAGATCTATATATAAACCCCAACCCTACGGGATGTGTATATGGGGGGGGGGGAGAGAAACAACTGCTAAGTTCAAATAAATATATATATATATATATATATATATATATATATATTTAAACTTGTAAAAAAAATCACTGAGAGACCATTAACAGTTGGCAGCTTTTATTTCACAGTGTGAAATCACCGCTGTCTCCAACACCGGCCTGACCAGTTCTCTGACTGACTTGTGTTACTTTGACCGCGGGTCTGGTAAACATGCATCGCTAATCAGCCTGAACGGGTCAGGCACCCTCCGTGTTCCGCTTAATTGACAGTAATGTGTGGGTCGCTGCTGGAATACATTATTATACTACTGGCCTACTGTCCGGCGGTAGCAGAATCTTAGAGATGGTCTGGTCAACGGGGGGGGGGCTCTCGGCTACATTTTTTTTATGACAGGCGTTGAGAATTGAAAGGTCGGCATGAATTCTTGTAAAGTGTATCATAACCCTCACATATGAGACTTTGGTGTTCGCTACTCCTCCTTCTCTCTCTCTCTCTCCCTCCTCCTCCCCTCCGTCCTTGATCCATGAATGAATCAGTCCACACAATTCTCAATCGCTTAAACTTAGTGTGTGTGTGTGTGTGTGTGTGTGTGTGTGTGTGTTTGTGTGTGTTTGGTACTTGCGAGGATGAGATGAAATCTCTTAGATCCTATAAACCACCAATGGGGCAGTTTTTATGATGCCCTGCTTTGTCCCCACCATAGCCGATAGTGCAATGGCCTTGGAGAGCACAAAGCGAGATATAGCGGGGACTTTAACCAAGATATGAAATATCCGTTGGTCCTCTCCGAAGATCGAACCAGAAACACTCAGGTAGACAGTCGAGCGCGTTAACATAAGACCATACGCCCCCAACTTAAACTCAGTAACACCAGCTATAGCGGGGCGGACTATAAAAAGCTCATATCGATGTTTAACGCTGTTCTCAACCTTTCTTGGCGACTGTACCCCAAATGGTGCAAAGGTATGTCCGCTTGTACATCTCACACGTAAGCTCTTCAAATTCTTGCTTGTTTTAATCGAAACTTAATGTCTCTACGTACCCCTGCTTCCAGAAAACATTTGGGTACGCGTAACACCGGTTGAGAACTGCGGATGTATACACATGCCGTGTCCAAAAAAAAAAAATACCAAAGTGTTGAACACACTGATGTCTTTGGTGGCACCAAATGTGTCGCTCATTTCGCTCCTTTATAGTTAATCCACCACTAAAGCTATCACTCAGATTGCCAATCATTTGGGCAGTTATTTGTTCTTACATTCATTTGCCCATTCAGCCACCGTTCCTTCACTGGTTTCGTCATACAATCAATCAAACAAAATCTCATTAACTCAATCATTATGTCACTCACTTAGTCAATATGTCACTCATTTACTCAATCAATATGTCACTCACCTACTTAATCAGTCGAGTAATTACTCAAATATCGGTTCGCTCGATCAACTACTGAATGACGCAATCCCCCATTCGTTAGGCCTAAACACACACACACACTCTCTCCATTCACTCAAAAAATGACACATTCGCTCAATCATTTACTCAATCACTTCACAATGAAATGATTATTAAGCTTAATCATTCATTTACTTGCCCATTTCCTCATCTTATCTCTCACTTATCAACAACAACTGTACTACACCGCGATGGACTCACCATGAACTTCGTCTGATGGACATGATACTAAGTAATCAGCAGTTAATATAATCCAACTTATATGAAGTAATTTGTCGTACATGGTACCAAGTTATAAGCTGCAACAAGTCCAACTTACCTGATTCAATTTGTAATACACGGTACCAATTTATAACCTGTGGCAGGTGAAACGTACCTGATGCAATGTGTAATTCGTGGTACCAAGTTAAAACCAGTGGCAGGTCCAACGTACCTGATGCAATTTGTAATACGTGGTATCAAGTTATAACCTGTGGCAGGTCCAACTTACCTGATGCAATTAGTAATACGTGGTATCAAGTTATAACCTGTGGCAGGTCCAACTTACCTGATGCAATTTGTAATACGTGGTATCAAGTTATAACCTGTGGCAGGTCCAACTTACCTGATGCAATTTGTAATAAGTGGTATCAAGTTATAACCTGTGGCAGGTCCAACTTACCTGATGCAATTTGTAATACGTGGTATCAAGTTATAACCTGTGGCAGGTCCAACTTACCTGGTGCAATTTGTAATACGTGGTATCAAGTTATAACCTGTGGCAGGTCCAACTTACCTGATGCAATTTGTAATACGTGGTATCAAGTTATAACCTGTGGCAGGTCCAACTTACCTGATGCAATTTGTAATACGTGGTATCAAGTTATAACCTGTGGCAGGTCCAACTTACCTGATGCAATTTGTAATACGTGGTATCAAGTTATAACCTGTGGCAGGTCCAACTTACCTGATGCAATTTGTAATACAGCCCGCATGCGTTACACACTGGCTCCCCTTCCCCATTCCTTCGCCACAGTGTGGTCGTTGTGGTGTTACAGTTGGCACAACACAGCCCCATGCGTCTTTGTCCTGACTGAGGGGATAGAAATCAATCTTCAATGTATAGAAGTCAATGTATAGAAGTCAACGTATAGAAGTCAATGTATAGAAGTCAATGTATAGAAGTCAATGTTTAATAGTTAATGTATAGAAGTCAATGTATAATAGTCAATGTATAGAAGTCAATATACATAATTTAACAATTACGTATAACATTTCCGTTAAGTCGATGTACATAAGTAAATAGCTACATAAAGCAGTGTCATTAATTCAATGTGTAGAATTGACAAAGCATTATTTGTTTAAATGTCAATGTCATTTGGCTCCTTGATGATCTGCTCTCCATTGTCCAGTCCAGATTTTGGCTTTGCATCTATGTACGTAGTACCATACACATTTAGGCAATCAAACAAACACAGAGTAACACAGACCGAAATAAATAAAGAAATAGATGTTACAAAAGGCTGAAAAACCTACAGATATATAGATATAGATGTGTTCATTCTAAAAAATATAGAAGAGGCTCATTATAATATACACTGATGTTTTCATTGTAATAAATATATATATATATGTGTTCATTGTAATAAATATATATATATATGCGTTCATTGTAATAAATATATATATATATGTGTGTTCATTGTAATAAATATATATATATATATATATATATGTTCATTGTAATAAATATATATGTATATGTGTTCATTGTAATAAATATATATATATATGTGTGTTCATTGTAATAAATATATATATATGTGTTCATTGTAATAAATATATATATGTGTGTTCATTGTAATAAATATATATATGTGTGTTCATTGTAACAAAGTTTTGTTCATTGTTCATACTAGTAGATATGGTAAGTTTTCTGATGGTATTTGGATTTTTTTATGAATAATATATGAAGTTTTCAACAGGTCAATCAAAGTATATAAAGAGCCATTCTTCCAGTATAAATATCCTATCAATACGATATTATAAAGAGCTTGACGGGTATTTTTGCATAAATCTCTGCATTGAGCCCCCCCTCCTCCTCCCATCCCCCATCCCCATCCACATCCACATCCACATCCACATCCACACTCCAATCTAAAAAAAAAACATTTCTGGTTTCAGGTATTGACAAAACAACGCAAAGTATTTGTGAAGCAAACGCGATGTTGAGTGAGTTTAGTCTCTGTGAATCTGTGTATGTTCAGGGGTATGTGGACATTATGTGTCTACGAGCGTGTATTTTTGTCTTTGTGTGTGCGTGTGTATACATACATACGACTGATGTGTGTGTTTCACATCAATGCCGTGTCACGAGTTTTAACGCCGTACAATCGTCATAAACATGCGAGCCATTAAAAACATTCACGGACGTGACTGTGGGTGAATGCGGTGCCGTAAAGTACTCTCGGCTGGGGAGGGGGTGGGACGGAGGTGGGTGTGGGGGAGGATGGAAAGGCGTTGATGCTGACCACGTTTAATCCGCCCCCCTCCCCCCAGTCTGGTGTACCAGCGCCAAAGCAAAAACGTTCAACTTGAATGCCAAGACATGCCTTTGTTCAAGATGTCTCAATATGAACACGAAATGTGTCTGATTGGTTTAAAACCTCACAGACACAATACACACATTAATCGTTGTACCAGCATAATAATTTATGTTTTTTTTTTGTATATGACAGAGTTTAAAATGAATCATTGTAACAGCAAAATTATTTTTTGAAAATAAAGTTCCCTTAACCCTAAAGGCCGAATGGGGAAGAAGTGTAGCGTTAATTTGTTACCACGGCATATAACGGGATTGTGTGGTTAGTGCAACGCCCAGCCGCCTTTACTTCCCCAAATTAAGTCAGGTACACATTTTAAAGCTGGGTGGACTTGTGGGGCTTTAATCAAATTTCACTAGGGCATAGAGAAATATACACGTATCTCGCGGAGGTTCGAACCAAGGACTCTCAGGCCGATAGCCGAGAATCTACACCACCCGGCCATTCGTCCCACTAACTGCGTAATAAGTTCTATGTTTTCGCATGACATAGTTTTGTATTAATATTTGTAGCTGCAAAATAAAATTGATGTTTTCACATGACGTAGAATCAGGCAATTAGGCTAATGCTTTACCTTTTCACAGTTTAAAGGAGAAAAAAAACAAACATTGAATGAACTTTTATAATTTATAAGAAAATTGTATAGATAAAGTTTTATAAGCACTGTTAAGACATGGCGTTGTCGATAAACTTGTAAATTAAACTTCTGAAAAGTGCTGTTTACATACGACGATGACTTTTAAAATCAAAAAAGCACTACGCTTATGATTGTATGTTACTTATCAAGTTTTGACGACGAAACAATACGCATGGGCATATGGTGTAAGAAGGGGGGGGGGGATTTAAAGCAATTCCTTTATCGAGATAGGCTTGTTAAAAATGTCACGTGCTAACGAATCACATGACCCCCCCCCCCACTCCAAGAGTCCACTCAGCAAACACCATACAGAAACACACATGTTACGATTAAATATTAAATATCGTGTTGGTGTTGTGACAAGGAGGTGTCTTGCGTTGTGTTAATCTCAGATTTAAAAAAAAATGACTGTTGATGATTTGATTAAAATCAAATTGCGCCATGCCAGTGGGTTTTTTTTTTTTGGCGCCTTGGGTATGCAGAACTTCGTCGCCCTTTTTAGAAAAAAAATGTGTGCCTAGTTGTCGCTATCTTGAGCTCAGTGTTCCAGCTAAGGTGCGTACAGTGCAACCACAGCGAACACATGTTGCCTTCAGCTGGCCCAATTTACGCACCAAGATTTTAATTTCCTTCCTAATTTCCTCCCTAAGATGCGCACAGATAATCAACTTTTTTTCCGCACGCAGCCTTCGAAAAAAATTTGCAGCAACTTTGAATTAGCTTGCGCTGGTTTGCAGATCTGAAGAGAGATAACTAACACAATTAATAATAAATAATACATCGACCAATCACTGGCGTTATTATTGGCTAAATCTCTTTTGATTGGTCGTGATGTCCGACCTCTGACTAGACTATTGCAAATAGTTATATTCATACGCTCTTACTAAAAGAATGAAGACTCATTACTCAGCGGATTCCACCTATAGAGTGTAAAGAAAACTTGATCCAGTATGTAGTTTTATTTTGCTATACACCATTAAAAAAACTTAAAAGTGAATGTACGAACAACACATATACGTCATGATGGTGTGAGCTATTTGTGTGTGTGCGAGAAAGAGAAAAAGAAGATATGTGAATGAGAGAGAAAGAGAGAGAGAGAGGGGGGGAGGGAGTGGGGAGATGTGTGTAAAAATACAAGTGTATATGTACGAGTAAATCTTTCGTCTCAAATTTCGCTTAAAACAAGTAGATAAATTTAAATGGCCCGTCTAGCGACTTTAAAGCTAAAGGCAATAGATAGAGAGGTTGCTGATAGGCGGACAGGTTCAAAGGTCAGAGTCAGACAGACAGACAGAGAGAGAGAGAGAGAGAGAGAGAGAGAGAGAGAGAGAGAGAGAGAGAGAGAGAGAGAGAGAGAGAAACGACTGAATGTGATTTGATTCCAACATTCTAACACAAGTACTGGGGCTATGATTCCTGGCGCCCTATGAAAGTGGAGCACCGGCGCCCTTTTTGTGAAATATTTTAATAAAACAAATATAGTTTATCAATATATATATATATATATATATATATATATATATATATATATATATATATATAAACAAATGTATCTATACGTATATAAATCAATAAATCAACCAATCTGTCAATAAATCTTTAGTTTATTCAACAGTCCATTATCTTTTTTGTCTTCAAACGTTTATCCATCTATCCATCAATAAATATATCTATTCCGACCATCATTCTATTCAAATGTCTTTGTATCTATCACGTAACAATAGCTTTACATTTTGTTGAAAACATTCATTTACATTTTAATTATTTCATATCTTTCAAGATTTCAATGCAGAAATATTTCATGAATCTGATACTACCTTTCATGGTACAACATAATGAAAATATGTGTGCAGTTCAACTGCTACTATCAGACATGGAACAAAATACAACAACAGAAGTAATCAAACATAAACTCACCATAAGCATTAGTGTTAAAGACATTTCCTCTCTAGAAGAGGTGTTCCAGACATGGGCATCAACTCTGTGTAGCTATGTAGGAACAGTTCCACACATAAAGTAAAGCAAATAGTGTATCTTGTACTTCGAGTCAAAGTTTTTTTTTTTTTGTTGTTGTTGTTGTTTTAATTCAGTCAAACAACAAAGTAAAAATTAATTCAATCTCATGGACCACTGTCAGTAAACAGGCAGACTTAAAAAAAGAAAGTAAAAAAATGAAAAAGAATAAATTTAACAAGGAGTACCGCTGCAAAATACCAGAGACGCGTATACTATGCTAATGAACATCTCAAAATTATTTCAAGTTGAGAAACAGTGCTATAAATTAGCTTTAAGCATCCATCAACATTTTGAAAATCTCAGATATATCACTGAAACATTTGAGGCTGAACAATACCAACTACGAAAACCGCAATTAGAACTGGACAAGTTTTGAACAACTACAGTATGATGGCCGCTACTGAACTACCAACTTCCGGTATCGTAACTACGAGACTCTAGCTTTTGACAGATGGTTCTAGCCACTTCTAGGGTTCCCGGTTCGATCTCTGTTGAGGACTATTGGATATTTCAGGTAATAGTGAAAGTTCCCTCTTTATCTCCCTTGGTGCCTCCATGGCCATTGCACTATGGGATTTGGTGGGGGATGCTAGAAGGGAAAACCACCCTATTAGTCATTTATAGCTCCAAGTGATATTGTAAGTACGAGGCTCTGGCTTAAGACGAGCATATGTTGTATTGTGCTAATGGTTCAAAGATACATTTTTTGAATGGCAGTAAAATCTACTCTCAACACATAACAATCAAACAGTTGCTTTTAGAGGGGGAAAGCACCACTGCTCTGAATAAAAAAAATGTAATTAAAATGAATCATAATTTAATAATGGTTTACAGTAATTCTAATATAAAGCATAAAAATATTTATGTCGACTCTGCAGTGTCTTCATCAGACAGTTAAAGTAAGTTGCACTTATTACTTCACTGGATATTTTTTTTTTAAATGGTGGGGAAAAAAAAGGGGTTGGGGGGATTCTTTTCATGTCATTTCTTGGTTTCCATAAATGACTTAAATCAAAATGATTGTGAAAACAGTAGCCATTTCAACTTGTAGCTATAGTGTAGATTAGCTTTTTAATTGCTTTAATTATCTGTTTCTAACTATTTGTTCAATCACATACATCCTTGCTCATGTTTATTTATCTATCTATGTATCGATCACCTATCTAGCTGTTTATCTATCTATTTATCTATTTACTTATTTACCTCCCTAATCATAATAAAGCACCAACCGATCAATCGATCAATTTTTCTTGCAAGTTTTCTATTTATTTCTCTCTTGCAATCTCTCTCTCTCTCACTACATCTCTCTCTCTCTCTCTCTCTCTCTCTCTCTCTATCTATCTATCTATCTATCTATCTATCTATCTATCTATCTATCTATCTATCTATCTATCTATCTATACTTATCTCTCTCTCTCTCTCTCTCTCTCTCTCTCTCTCTCTCTCTTTCTCTCTCTCTCTCTCTCTCTCTCTCTTGATCTTTTATCCCCGGCCTCTGTATGCAGTCATTGTACATTTTGTACATTTTACAAAGTTCTGCTAAGAATATATTTTTTTTATATTGTGCATCACTTTATAAAAGTTAAAATAACAAAAAAGAAAAATACCAAATCTGAAACGTCCACAAAATCCAGTTGGAAATGACAAAATAACAAGAAATTAACAAATTCAAACCACACAAAAAAAATCTCTCTGAAGAAAAATTGAAATATGTGTTTTATTTACTCCTCTGTTGATTCAAATAAAGAAAAAAAAACCAAGATGTGGTTGTCTCAACTCCAACCTGTCTATAGCCAGGAATATATTCAAACCCAAACTCGTGATTTTTTTTTTTTGCGCTAAATAAATCCGGGTCAAAGTGTAATGAAATATGTAAACGAGCCAAGAAGCAAATAAATAAATATATTTTTTTTTCTATCCGTCTTAATACATTTAGTCCATGCTTAATTGAAAAAAACAAGAAAAAAAAAAACTAGCGAGGAAAAAAAACGACTAGATTGGCACGCTTAATGGTACAACGTTTTTATACGAAACTGCGTCTGTGTTTTTTTTATATATATATTTTTATTTTGGCTGAGACTTCGTTTCAATTTTGACTAGCAGTTTATATATCGCACCGGTGGCGAGGGCACAGAAGCACATTACTAGGTTGGGTTTTTGTTTTTTTCCTCTTCTATTTCCATTGGGGAAAAAAAAAACTTAGTGACGTTTTCAGTTTAAGTAGAGCTCCGCGCCCCGAGCTCCGAAATGGCGTGACGAATTAAAAGTGAGACGAGATTCCAACCCCTTCCCCCCCCCCCACCCCCACCCACAGGCACATGGTTGCTATTTTAATTCTATGCCTACTTATATATTTATCTATTATTTTTTTTTAACATTCTGGAATAAAAGTAAATATATATATATAATATATATATATATATATATATATATATATATATATATATATATATATATATATATATATATATATATTATATTTTGCAGCGAATGAAATTAAGTTTCACTGAGAAAAGATGGCTTCACGTGTTTGAATATACGTAATTATTGTTAGTGTGTTGTTTTGTATGACAGCGTGAGTGCATTGAGTTTCTTTATGAATCATTGTAGATGGTCGTGTGCTTCGAGGAAGTGTTTATGTAAGAGTTTCATATTATGTAATAGCGTGTGTCATATGTCACACATTCGGTCAATCAATTTGGTGAGATTTTGAAATAAGACGTTCTTGACCGATGGGTAATAATTTTTTAATTATATAACATGATAAAGATGATTTGTGGAGCAAACATATCGGAGGAAAGATTAATCAGCGATAGATAGATTTTTCAAAGATGAAAAACTTGAAAATTTGAATCGAAAAAAAAAAAGGTTTTGAAAATTACAAATGAGAAATTTATGTGTACAACCAGCGCTAGAATAAAAAAAAAACAACGAAACAATGAAAGAACACGCTAAGAGTTAAATTTTTAAAACACGTTTATGGTGCGAAACTCTGTGAACATTTACGTTCGGATACCAAGTTGTTTAATATTTGAATTGTTTGTAATGTGAGATTTTAATAATTCATATTTTGGATGTTTTCCTTACATTTTGGTTTTTGTAAGCAGCCAAATCTTGTGTTTTTTTATTTTAAATTAAAAGTCAATTGGCAGCCCTGGTGTGGAGAATGAGGCAAACTACCGATATCACGTGACTCGTACGTACACAAAGTTCTGTCAGGTCAGACAACTTCCACTTCTTTCCAAAGGGAAGATAATGTTTCCGTGAAGCCTTCACAGAGTGTCACAATAAAATGTGAATATTACTTGTTAATTACCTCTATCAGGTGGCATAAAAAGGGCCTGGGTGTGTTCTCAGATGATGAGCTAGTACGGTGGAACTTGAAAGAGAAATCACTCGGGGTATTTTTTTTTTGACTAAGTCGGGGCTGAAATTCTCGTCTATTACCTTGATCTCATAGCCTCCCTTTCCCAGTTCTTTCACATCCTCATTCTCTCTCTCTCTCTCTCCCCATCTCTCTCCCACCCCTCCTCTCTCTCTTTCTCTCTCTCTTTCTCTCCCACTCTCTCTCTCCCTACCCCCTCTCTCTCACCCTCCCCCTCTCTCGCCCTCTCTCTCTTTCTCTCTCTCTCTCTCTCTCTCTCTCTATATATATATATATATATATATATATATATCACAAAGGCACCCACACCCAGATGTGTGTGTATGTGTGTGTTTATATGGTTAAAACATATAAAGCACACATACATTTACATCAATTTAAATCAAATATTTTCACTTAGGTCAATGATGTATTCAGCGAACGTGTATATTTTTAAAGCTACGACATCAATGTTTATTTTTTTCTTTTCATTGGAACACTTCACTTTCTGTCTATCTGTATTAGTTTTATTTATTTATTTTTTATTTTGTAATTCAACTGTTTACATTTCTCATTAAGTCTCATAAAATGACAAAAAGGATCACATTTAACAACGCACGAGTAATTTCTACACGACAATACACTGTTCTAATAATTTCAAATTCTTCAATTAACCTCTAGTAGAATTAAAAGGCTGATTACTTATAAGTAATGTTTATATTTTGATGTATACCACTGAATGGATATCACACAGAAAGCACATCCGCTAGTTTAAAAAAAAAAACTCTCTACCAATGACAATAAAAATGTCACCACGCCATTTGTGTTTTTTTTTTCTTCTTTTTAATAGTGTAGCACCCAAATATTGATACACAGTAGAATAGTACACAAATCTGGCGGATCTCGTGTAGCACCCAAATATTGATACACAATAGAATAGTACACAAATCTGGTGGATCCGTAAAAATCAATTTAAATTTGACGATATACATCCCGTGTGATTCTCTCGGGATCATGCGACTTTCCATGGACGAGAAATAATCAACGCCCTCTATCTCTCTCTCCCCCCCCCCCCCACTCTCTTTTACCAGCGGGCCGCAGTGAAATTATCAAACGTTGACCGGTCCATGGCGAGAAAAAGGTTGCGGACCACTGGGTGTAGACCATCATGTCAAATTAAGACACCGCACAACAGTGAAGCTATTTTTAGCCAACTAAAAATTGCAAAAGTTGAATTCTTTAAAAACTAAAAAGTATAAAATAAATAATAATATATTTAAAAAAAAAATTATTCGAAAAAAAAAAGCTTTTATTCAAAAGTCTTAAAAAAAAAGTGAAAACCGTGACCTTTGATCATACAAATATTTATATCAGATATCAATACTAAAAATAGCACCCTGCGTAAATGGAGTAAATAGGGCTTAATAAGTCTAAACACTCTTTAAAAAAATAGCAATAAATAATCCATAGATCTAAATGGACACACACGCTTTATGTTATCTGTAATGAAAATGAATATAAATATTTGTATGATCAGAGAAATTGTTTTTCTCTTTTAAGTGATTTTATTTTTTAAAAATATAATAAACGTAGGCTACATAAATGATACGTAGGCCAACAATACGTAGGCCTATATAATCTATACAATCTTTTAGCCTTGTTGTGTGCTGCAGAACGTATATTTTAAATACATAAATAATCCACTTTTGGTCTGTCATTCTAAAAGGAATGTATTTAAACTCCAGTTGTACAGTTGGCAGGGGGGGGGGGGAATCTTGACATTTATATGTCTTACGTCACAACTTGGGTGGTAATCAAGATCACAACCACAGATCTCGAGCTGTTTCTGAGATTTATTTCTTTACTTCTTTTTTTTTTTTACCTGCAGCTTATAACTATCACATTATTTATAGAAATCTCACTTTTTTTTAAGAAAAACATATTCTTTTTGGAGTATTATACGGATTACGTTTTTGAGCAAAATTATCAGCGATATGAATCTTACATGAGCGTGAGCAGGAGGGGTGGTGGGTGGTGGGTGGGGGGGGGGTTTCTGAGGAGATGCTCACACCCCATTAACTCCACATCTTTATGTATTGTATAGATGTGTGTGTGTGTGTGTGTGTGTGTGATATGTTTACAATCAAAATGGATAAAGACTACATCTTGTATTTTATATTACTAAAACAACAACTGTAATGAGTTTTTAAAAGGAAAAAAAAAAGTGTTTCCCAGGCTTGAATGTGTGGGAAAATAAGTCTGACTTGTATTCCAGAGAACAAGAGTCCCTTTTTGTGTGGGTCGTCTGCCAGTTTTCTTTTTTTTTTTTCATTTCATATTTTGGTTAACTCCCTTGACAACCTGCTCTTAACGATATCTTATGTCTTGTGATTCCACACAAACAAAAACTAAACAAAACAAAAACAAAAAAAAAAACAACAAATACACACAAAGTAAAGTGGATCAACGTAAGTAAATAAACGCATTCATAAATACGTATGGGTATATAACACAGGCATAAATGTGTAACAGGATTCCAAATAACAGCATATGACATATTTTAAATTATATCTGAGTAAAGGGATATCTCATGATTCAAATGCCTCAAAATAAATAAATAAAAACTAGCAAAACTTAAGAATGAACATTTCCTTTGCTGAACTATATGTTGCTGTTGTTGTTTTTTTTTTTAATTGGTATACTTTTCCTTACCGTCTCACGCCCCGTTGAGCCAGCCAATCAGATTCCTCTAATTTGTTAGACCAGTGGTCGGCAAACTTATCATCCAAAGAGCCAAATATGAACATTACAACAATTTTTAAAAAATGGGAGCCAAATCTGCTTGTTTAGTAAACTTTTATTACCCTGAATAAGTAGTGCACTAAATAAGTTGTATACTAAATAAAACTAAATGTCAGAGCCGCTACTTAAGAACCCCAAGAGCCACATTTGCGGCTCGGAATGAACCACACACTTTTGCCGACTCACTAGTGTTAATTTGGGCAACTGTGATACTTTTGGAAACTTTTCTCCACGCCAATCATGAGAGTTTTTCTTATCATTTTTCTGACATCTTTGTGTATTTGCCATTTTAATATTCTTCATCTATAAACTACAATGAATAGCGATTAATAAAAAAAGAAACTTTTGAGAATCGAGTTTTTTTGTTGTGTGGGATCCTGGGC
>JAGDYQ010000187.1:532986-606338 GCA_021962125.1 Bulinus truncatus
CGGGGCAGATGAAGTGCTAATTCACTGTTTCTGTAACCTCAGGCATATGGAGGGTTGTGTGGTTAGCACAACGCCCAGCCGCCTTTACTTCCCCAACTTAAGAGTCTGGTACCCATTTAAAGCTGGGGCGGATGTGGTTGACAACTTTGTACTGAATTTCACCTGGAAAAATTCCATGGGCCTCACGAGGATCGAACCCAGTACTCTCAGGTCGACAGTCGAGTATCTACACCACTCGGCCATCCGTCCGAAGATAGTAAGGAAGATATAGTAATGAAATTGATAGGGCAGAATATATATTCTCATTTCAAAATAATTACCATAGCCATTCGGTGAGCGAGACAGGGTTAAATCCAAAAGGTCATGTGTTCTCGGATGCTGGGTTTGACCGTAGGAGTTCATGTCACCCACTACATGACTACAACATCGTGCTCCACCCCTTTCATCATAGACGAGCGAGCGAGCTGCTGCTGCTGAAGGTGGCTCGCCTGCTGATGGTGGTGGTGGTGATTTTGTTGTTGTTGTTGCTGTTGCTGTTGTAACTGAGCTGCGGCTCCGTAATCCAAGTAGCCCAGGTGCTGGTGCTGCTGTTGCTGTTGAGAATGATGTTGAGTCTGCTGTCGCTGCTGTTGTTGGTGCTGCTGTTGTTGCTGTTGCTGTCGCTGTTGTTGCTGGATTCGCTGCTGTTGCTGTTGCTGCTGTTGTTCTTTAGATCCACCTTTCGATTTTCCAGAAGACTTTGGTTTCCTTTTACGAGTTTGGATTCCGTCTTTTTTCATGGACAGTGGCCGGTTCACCTGCACGGGTCGGGGGGACGGGGAAGACACAATAAAATGAGATTTTAAGAGGGCATAATCCAGCTTAAATGTTTGACCTAATTTGAAAAGTGAAAAAGAAATGGGTACGTCTAAGTAGTACACCAGTAGTCGGCTTGATAAGAGACCCTTATAGAACTAATTATTATCCGCACACACTTGTGCATAGGGTCAGCCAAATATCTGTAAAAATATTCGACTGGGCATCCCCTCCCTCCCCCCAAAAGCCTGACAACGGCCCTGGCTGTATTGATATAATACACAAGGGATCATAAGGGATAGGACAGGTGTTTTATTTGTAGGGTCCAACTTGATAACACACTAACTGTGAATATAGTTGTTTTTTTTTTGTATAATTTACTTTGAACCATGTAATGATGGTTTATTTGGCACGAAAAGCATACACAGACAAACACACACACACATATAGCGCACACACATCGTATCTTCTGTTTAACATCATATATTGTTGGCCTTAAAAAAAATCTTGAAAACAGGCCAAACCATATCTCTGTAAGGATATTACTTTCTAAGATCTATATAAACCCTAACCCTACGGGATGTCTATATGGGGAGGGGGGGAGAGAAACAACTGCTAAGTTCAAATAAATAAATAAATATATATATATATATAAACTTGTAAAAAAAAAATCACTGAGAGACCATTAACAGTTGGCAGCTTTTATTTCAGTGTGAAATCACCGCTGTCTCCAACACCAGCCTGACCAGATCTAGTTCTCTGACTGACTTGTGTTACTTTGACCGCGGGTCTGGTAAACATGCATCGCTAATCAGCCTGAACGGGTCAGACACCCTCCGTGTTTTCCGCTTAATTGACAGTAATGTGTGCGTCGCTGCTGGAATACATTATTATACTACTGGCCTACTGTCCTGCGGTAGCAGAATCTTAGAGATGGTCTGGTGTCAACGGCGGCTCTCGGTTACATTTTTTATGACAGGTGTTGAGAATTGAAAGGTCGGCATGAATTCTTCTAAAGTGTATCATAACCCTCACATATGAGACTTTGGTGTTCAGTACTCCTCCTTCTCTCTCTCTCTCTCTCTCTCTCTCTCTCTCCCCCCCACACACACACCCTCTCCGTCCTTGATCAATGAATGAATCAGTCCACAAATTTCTCCATCGTTTAAACTCAGTGAGTGTGTGTGTGTGTGTGTGTGTTTGGTCCTTGCGAGGATGAGATGAAATCTCTTAGATCCTATAAACCACCAATGGGGCAGTTTTATGATGCCCTTCTTTCATCCCCACCATAGCCGATAGTGCAATGGCCTTGGAGGCACAAAGGGAGAAGATATAGCGGGGACTTTAACCAAGATCTGAAATATCCGTTGGTCCTCTCCGGAGATCGAACCAGAAACACTCAGGTAGAGCGCTTTAACATACGACCATTCGCCCCCTACTTGAACTCAGTAACACCAGCGGCACATCGGGGCGAACTTTAAAAGCTCATGTCGATGTTTAACGCTGTTCTCAACCGTTCTTGGCGACTGTACCCCGAATGGTGCGAAGGTATGTCCGCTTGTACACCTCACACGTAAGCTCTTCAAATTCTTGCTTGTTTTAATCGAAAACTATTATGTCTCTGATTACCCCTGCTTCCAGAAAACCTTTGGGTACGGGTAACACCGGTTGAGAACCGCGGATGTATATACATGCCGTGTCAAAAAAAAATACTGAAGTGTTGAACACACTGATCTCTTTGGTGGCACCAAATGTGTCGCTCATTTCGCTCCTTTATTGTTAATCCACCACTAAAGCTACCACTCAGATTGCCAATCATTTGGGCAGTTATTTGTTCTTTCATTCATTTGCCCATTCTGCCACCGTTCCTTCACTCGTTTCGTCCATGAAACAAAATCTCATTAACTCTATCATTATTTCACCCACTTTATCATTATGTCTTTCACCTACTCAATCATTATGTCACTCACTTACTCAATCAGTCCAGTAATTACTAAAATATCGGTTCGCTCGATCAACTACTGAATGACGTAATCACCCATTCGTTAGGCCTAAAACACACACACACACTCTCCATTCACTCAAAACAATGACACATTCGCTCAATCATTTACTCAATCACTTCACAATGATTATTAAACTTAATCACTCATTTACTTGCCCATTTCCTCATCTTATCTCTCGCTTATCAACAACTGTACTACACCGCAATGGACTCACTATGAACATCGTCTGATGGACATGATACTAAGTAATCAGCGTTGATTATAACCCAACTTATCTGAAGTAATTAGTCATATATGATACCAGGTTATAAGCTGCGACAAGTTCAACTTACCTGATGCAATTTGTAATACATGGTACCAAGTTATAACCAGTGGCAGGTCCAACTTACCTGATGCAATTTGTAATACATGGTACCAAGTTATAACCAGTGGCAGGTCCAACTTACCTGATGCAATTTGTAATACAGCCCGCATGCGTTACACACTGGCTCCCCTTCCCCATTCCTTCGCCACAGTGTGGTCGTTGTGGTGTTACAGTTGGCACAACACAGCCCCATGCGTCTTTGTCCTGACTGAGGGGATAGAAATTAATCATCAATGTATAGAAGTCAATGTATAGAAGTCAATGTATAGAAGTCAATGTATAATAGTCAATGTATAGAAGTCAATGTATAGAAGTCAATGCATAGAAGTCAATGTATAATAGTCAATGTATAGAAGTCAATGTATAGAAGTCAATGTATAATAGTCAATGTATAATAGTCAATGTATATAAGTCAATGTACATAATTTAACAATTACGTATAACATTTCCGTTAAGTCGATGTACATAAGTAAATAACTACATAAAGCAGTGTCATTAAGTCAATGTGTAGAATTGAAAAAAGCATGATTTGTTTAAATGTCAATGTCATTTGGCTCTTTGATGGCCAGTTTTCCATTGTCCAGTCCAGATTTTGGCTTTGCATCTATTTGTACGTAGTAACATACACATTTAGGCAATCAAACAAACACAGAGTAACACAGACCGAAATAAATAAAGAAATAGATGTTACAAAAGGCTGAAAAACCTACAGATATATAGATATAGATGTGTTCATTCTAAAAAATTGTAGAAGAGGCTCATTATATTATATATATATATATATATATATATATATATATATATATATATATGTTTTCATTGTAATAAATATATATGAGTTCATTGTAATAAAGTTTTGTTCATTGTTCATACTAGTAGATATGGTAAGTTTTCTGATGGTATTTTGAATTTTTTATGAATAATATATCAAGTTTTAAACAGGTCAATCAAAGTATATAAAGAGCCATTCTTCCAGTATAAATATCCTATCAATACGATATTATAAAGAGCTTGACGGGTATTTTCGCATAAATCTCTGCATTGCGCCCCCACCCCCATCCTTCCATTCCCCACCCCCATCCTTCCATTCCCCATCCCCATCCTTCCATTCCCCATCCTTCCATTCCCCATCCTTCCATTCCCCACCCCCATCCTTCCATTCCCCATCCCCATCCTTCCATTCCCCATCCTTCCATTCCCCACCCCCATCCTTCCATTCCCCATCCCCATCCTTCCATTCCCCATCCTTCCATTCCCCACCCCCATCCTTCCATTCCCCTCCCCCATCCTTCCATTCCCCATGCTTCCATTCCCCATCCTTCCATTCCCCATCCCCATCCTTCCATTCCCCATCCCCATCCTTCCATTCCCCATCCCCATCCTTCCATTCCCCATCCCCATCCACACTCCAATCAAAAAAAAAGATTTCTGGTTTCAGGTATTGACAAAAAAAAAACGCAAAGTATTTGTGAAGCATACGCGATGTTGAGTGAGTTTAGTCTCTGTGAATCTGTGTATGTTCAGGGGTATGTGGACATTATGTGTCTACGAGCGTGTATTTATGTCTTTGTGTGTGTGCGTGTGTATACATACATACGACTGATGTGTTTCACACCAATGCCGTGTCACGAGTTTTAACGCTGTAAAAATCCTCCTAAACATGCGAGCCATTAAAAACATTCACGGACGTGACTGTGGGTGAATGCGGTGCCGTAGTACTCTCGGCCGGTGGGGGGTGGGGGCGAAGTTGGGGGGGGGGAGGATGGAAAGGCGTTGATGCTGACCACGTTTCATCTGTCTCCCTCCCCTCCCCCCTTCCCCCCAGTCTGGTGTACCAGCGCCACAGCAAAAACGTTCAACTTGAATGCCAAGACATGCCTTTGTTCATGATGTCTCAATATTAACACGAAATGTGTCTGATTGGTTTAAAACCTCACATACACGATACACAAATTAATCGTTGTACCAGCATAATAATTTACATGTTTTTTTGTATATGACAGAGTTTAAAATGAACCATTGTAACAGCAAAATTATTTTTAAAAATAAAGTTCCCTTAACCCTAAAGGCCGAATGGGGCAGTAGTGTAGCGTTAATTTGTTACCACGACATATAACGGGATTGTGTGGTTAGCACAACGCCCAGCCGCCTTTACTTCCCCAAATTAAGTCAGGTACCCATTTAAAGCTGGGTGGACTTGTGGGACTTTAATCAAATTTCACTAGGGCATAGAGAAACGTACACGTATCTTGCGGAGGTTCGAACCAAAGACTCTCAGGTCGATAGCCGAGAATCTACACCACTCGGCCATTCGTCCCACTAACTACGTAATTAGTTCTATGTTTTCGTATGACATAGTTTTGTATTAATATTTGTAGCTGCATATTAAGTTATATGTTTTCATATGACATAGAATCAGGCAATTAGGCTAATGCTTTACCTTTTCACAGTTTAAAGGAGAAAAAACAACATTGAATGAACTTTTATAATTTATAAGAAAATTGTATAGATAAAGTTTTATAAGCACTGTTTAAACATGGCGTTGTCGATAAACTTGTAAATTAAACTTCTGAAAAGTGTTGTATACATAAGACGATGACTTTTTAAATCAAAAAGTCACTACGCTTATGAGTTTATGTTAGTTATCAAGTTTTGACAACGAAACAATACGCATGGGCATATGGTGCAAGAAAGGGGGGGGGGAATAAAGCAATTCCTTTATAGAGTTAGGCTTGTTAAAAATGTCACGTGCTAACGAATCACATGAATGACCCCACTGCAAGGGTCCACTCAGCAAACACCATACCAAACACACATGTTACGATTAAATATTAAATACCGTGTTGGTGTTGTGACAAGGAGGTGTCTTGCGTTGTGTTAATCTCAGATTTAAAAAATGACTTGATGATTTGATTAAAATCAAATAGTTCCATGCCTGTGGGTTTTTTTTTTTTTTTTTGGCGCCCTGGGTACGCAGAACTTCGTCGCCCTTTTTAGAAAAAAAAATGTGTGCCTAGTTGTCGCTCAGTGTTCCAGCTAAGGTGCGTACAGTGCAACCACAGCGAACACATGTTGCCTTCAGCTGGCCCAATTTACGCACCAAGATTTTAATTTCCTCCCTAAGACGCGCACATATAATCAACTTTTTTCCGCACACAGCCTTCGAAAAAAATTGCAGCAACTTTTAATAAGCTTGCGCTGTGGTTTGTAGATCTGAAGAGAGATAACTAACACAGTGAATAATAAATAATACATCGACCAATCATTGGCGTTATTATTGGCTAAATCTCTTTTGATTGGTCGTGATGTCCGACCTCTGACTAGACTATTGCAAATAGTTATTCATACACTCTTGCTAAAAGAATGAAGACTCATTACTCAGCGGATTCCACCTATAGAGTGTAAAGAAAACTTGATCCAGTAGGTAGTTTATTTTGTGATACGCCATTAAAAAACTTTAAAGTGAATGTACGAACACATATACGTCATAATGTTGTGAGCTATTTGTGTGTGTGTGCGAGAAAGAGAGAAAGAAGGTATGTGAATGAGAGAGAAAGAGAGAGAGGGGGGAGATGTGTGTAAAAATACAAGTGTACATGTACGAGTAAATCTTTCGTCTCAAATTTCGCTTAAAACAAGTAGATAAATTTAAATGGCCCGTCTAGCGACTTTAAAGCTAAAGGCAATAGATAGAGAGGTTGCTGATAGGTGGACAGGTTCAAAGGTCAGAGTCAGACATATACACAGACCAGAAGCAGGCAGACAATGAAATAACAGACAGAGGAGCAAAAAAGACAAACAAACTGACGAAAGGATCCAATGTCTGACAGACTAGCAGACACACAACTAGTCAAACAAATCACAATGACAGACCATCAGACAGACACATTTCGACTCGCAGAGTAAATGAAACACATTGGTTCTATTGAGGCATGAGGTGAATTGAGGTAGAGAGAGAGAGAGAGAGAGAGAGAGAGAGAGAGCGAGAGAGAGAGAGAGAGAGAGAGAGAGAGAGAGAAACGACTGAATGTGATTTGATTCCAACATTCTAACACAAGTACCGGGCGCCCTATGAAAGTGGAGCACCGATGCCCTTTTTGTGAAATATTTTAATAAAACAAATATAGTTTATCAATATATATAAACAAATGTATCTATACGTATATAAATCAATAAATCAACCAATCTGTCAATAAATCTTTAGTTTATTTAACAGTCCATTATCTTTTTTGTCTTCAAACGTTTATCCATCTATCCATCAATAAATATATATATATATATTCCGACCATCATTCTATTCAAATGTCTTTGTATCTATCACGTAACAATAGCTTTACATTTTGTTGAAAACATTCATTTACATTTTAATTATTTCATATCTTTCAAGATTTCAATGCAGAAATATTTCATGAATCTGATATTACCTTTCATGGTACAACATAATGAAAATATGTGTGCAGTTCAACTGCTACTATCAGACATGGAACAAAATACAACAACAGAAGTAATCAAACATAAACTCACCATAAGCATTAGTGTTAAAGACATTTCCTCTCTAGAAGAGGTGTTCCAAACATGGGCATCAACTCTGTGTAGCTATGTAGGAACTGTTTCACACATAAAGTAAAGCAAATAGTGTATCTTGTACTTCGAGTCAAAGTGGTTTTTTTTTTGTTGTTGTTGTTTTAATTCAGCCAAACAACAACACAAAAATTTATTCAATCTCATGGACCACTGTCAGTAAACAGGCAGACTTATTAAAAGAAAGTAAAAAAAAAGAGAACAAAATGTAACAAAGAGTACCGCTGCACAATACCAGAGAAAACGTATATATTATGTTAATGAACATCTCAAAATTATTTCACGCTGAGAAGCAGATCCATCAACATTTAGAAAATCTCAGATATATCACTGAAACATTCGAGGCTGAACAATACCAACTACGAAAACTGCAATTAGAACTGGACACATTTTTGAACAACTAGACTATGATGGCCACTACTGAACTACCAACTTCCGGTATTGTAGCTACGACAATCTAGCTTATGACGGATGGGGTCGGATGATTCTAGGGTTCCCGGTTCGATCTCTGTTGAGGACCATTGGATATTTCAGGTAATAGTGAAAGTTCCCACTTTATCTCCCTTGGTGTCTCCATGGCCATTGCACTATCGGATTTGGTGGGGATGCTATAAGGGAAAACCGTCCTATTAGTCATTTATAGCTCTAAGTGATATTGTAAGTACGAGGCTCTGGCTTAAGACGAGCATGTTGTATCATGCTAATGGTTCAAAGATACAAACATTTTTTTTTAAATGGCAGTGAAGTCTATTCTTAACTCATAACAATCAAACAGTTGCTTTTAGAGGGGGAAAAAAACCACCACTGCTCTGAGCAAAAAAAAAATGTAATTAAAATGGATCATAATCTAATTATGGTTTACAGTAATTGTGATATCAGTGTCTTCATCAGACAGTTAAAGTAAGTTGCACGTTTTTTACTTCACTGGATATTTTTTTTTAAATGGTGGAAAAAAAAAGGGGGGGATTCTATTCACTTCATTTATTTGGTTTCCATAAATGACTTAAAGCAAAATGATTGTGAAAACAGTAATCATTTCATTGTTTCGTTGTAACTATAGAGTTGATTAGCTTTTTAATTGCTTTATTTATCTGTTTCTATCTATTTATTCAATACATACATCCTTGCTCATGTTTATTTGTCTATCTATGTATCGATCAATCACCTATCTAGCTGTTTATCTATCTATTTATCTATTTACTTATTTACCTCCCTAATCATAATAAAGCACCAACCGATCAATCGATCTATTTTTCTTGCCAGTTTTCTATTTATTTCTCTCTCGCACTCTCTCTCTCTCTCTCTCCCTACATCTCTCTCTCTCTCTCTATCTATCTATCTATCTATCTATCTATCTATCTATCTATCTTTTTATCTATCTATCTATCTCTATCTCTCTACTTATCTCTCTCTCTCTCTCTCTCTCTCTCTCTCTCTTGATCTTTTATTCCCGGCCTCTGTATGCAGTCATTGTACATTTTGTACATTTTACAAAGTTCTGCTAAGAATATATATGTTTTTATATTGTGCGTCACTTTATAAAAGTTAAAATAACAAAAAAGAAAAATACCAAATCTGAAACGTCCACAAAATCCAGTTGGAAATGACAAAATAACAAGAAATTAACAAATTCAAACCACACAAAAAAAAAATCTCTCGGAAGAAAAATTGAAATATGTGTTTTATTTACTCCTCTGTTGATTCAAATAAAGAAAAAAAAAACCAAGATGTGGTTGTCTCAACTCCAACCTGTCTATAGCCAGGAATATATTCAAATCCAAACTCGTGATTTTTTTTTTTTTTTTTTTGCGCTAAATAAATCCGGGTAAAAGTGTAATGAAATATGTAAACGAGCCAAGAAGCAAATAAATATATATATTTTTTTTTTATCCGTCTTAATACATTTAGTCCATGCTTAATTGAAAAAAAAAAACAAAAAAAAACTAGCGAGGAAAAAAAAACGACTAGATTGGCAGGCTTAATGGTACAACGTTTTTATACGAAACTGCGTCTGTGTTTTTTTTATATAAATATTTTTTTTATTTTGGCTGAGACTTCGTTTCAATTTTGACTAGCAGTTTATATATCGCACCGGTGGCGAGGGCACAGAAACACATTACTAGGTTGGGTTTTTGTTTTTTTCCTCTTTTATTTCCATTGGGGAAAAAAAAACTTAGTGACGTTTTCAGTTTAAGAAGAGCTCCGCGCCCCGAGCTCCGAAATGGCGTGACGAATTAAAAGTGAGACGAGATTTCAACCTCCACCCCCATGGTTGCTATTTTAATTCTATGCCTACTTATATATTTATCTATTTTTTTTTTAACATTCTGGAATAAAAGTAAATATATATATATATATATATATATATATATATATATATATATATATATATATATATATATATATATATATATATATATATATTATATTTTGCAGCGAATGAAATTAAGTTTCACTGAGAAAAGATGGCTTCACGTGTTTGAATATACGTAATTATTGTTAGTGTGTTGTTTTGTATGACAGCTTGAATGCGTTGAGTTTCTTTATGAATCATCGTAGATGGTCGTGTGCTTCGAGGAAGTGTTTATGTAAGAGTTTCATATTATGTAATAGCGTGTGTCATGATATGTCACACATTCGGTCAATCAATTTGGTGAGATTTTGAAATAAGTCGTTCTTGACCGATGGGTAATTATTTTTTTAATTATATAACATGATAAAGATGATTTGTGGAGCAAACATATCGGAGAAAAACTAATCAGCGATAGATAGATTTTTCAAAGATGAAAAACTTGAAAATTTGAATGGAACAAAAAAGGTTTTGAAAATTACAAATGAGAAATTTATATGTGCAACCAGCGCTAGAATAAAAAAAACAACGAAACAATGAAAGAACACGCTAAGGGTTCAATTTTTAAAACACGTTTATGATGCGAAACTCTGTGAACATTTACGTTCGGATACCAAGTTGTTTAATATATGAATTGTTTGTAATGTGAGATGTTAATAATTCATATTTTGGATGTTTTCCTTACATTTGGGTTTTTGTAAGCAGCCAAATCTTGTGGTTATTTTTTAAATAAAAAGTCCATTGGCAGCCCTGGTGTGGAGAATGAGGCAAACTACCGATATCACGTGACTCGTACGTACACAAAGTTCTGTCAGGTCAGACAACTTCCACTTCTTTCCAAAGAGAAGATAATGTTTCCGTGAAGCCTTTACAGAGTGTCACAATAAAATGTGAATATTACTTGTTAATTACCTCTATCAGGTGGCATAAAAAGGGCCTGGGTGTGTTCTCAGATGATGAGCTAGTACGGTGGAACTTGAAAGAGAAATCACTCATGGTATTTTTTTTTTGACTAAGTCGGGGCTGAAATTCTCGTCTGTTACCTTGATCTCATAGCCTCCCTTTCCCAGTTCTTTCACATCCTCATTTTCATTTCATTCTCTCTCTCTCTCCATCTCTCTCCCTCCCCCCTCTCTCTCTCTCGCCCTCTCTCTTTCTCTCCCCCCCCTCTCTCCCTCTCTCTCTCTCTCTCTATATATATATATATATATATATTCATATATATATATATATATCACACAAAGGCACCCACACCCACTTTTGTGTGTATGTGTGTGTTTATATGGTTAAAACATATAAAGTACACCTACATTTACATCAATTTAAATCAATATTTTCACTCAGGTCAATGAAGAATTCAGCGACCGTGTATATTTTTAGAGCGACGATATCAAAGTTTTTTTTTTCTTTTCATTTTAACACTTCACTTTCTGTCTATCTGTATTTGTTTTATTTATTTATTTTTTATTTTGTACTTCAATTGTTTAAATTTCTCATTAAGTCTCATAAAATGACAAAAAGGATCACATTTAACAACGCACGAGTAGTTTCTACACGACAATACACTGTTCTAATAATTTCAAATTCTTCAATTAACCTCTAGTAGAATTAAAAGGCTGATTACTTATAAGTAATGTTTATATTTTGAAAGTATACACAGATGTATACCACTGAATGGATATCACACAGAAAGCACATCGCTAGTTTAAAAAAAAAACTCTCTACCAATGACAATAAAAATGTCGCCATTTGTGTTTTTTTTTCTTCTTTTTAATAGTGTAGCACCCAAATATTGATACACAATAGAATAGTACACCAATCTGGCGGATCTCGTAAAAATCAATTTAATTTGACGATACGCATCCCGTGTGATTCTCTCGGTACCATGTGACTTTTCATGGTCGAGAAATAATCAACGCCCTCTCTCTCTCTCTCCCCCCTCCCACTCTCTTTTACCAGCGGGCCGCAGTGAAATTATCAAACGTTGACCGGTCCATGGCGAGAAAAATGTTGCGGACCACTGGGTGTAGACCATCATGTTAAATTAAGACACCGCACAACAGTGAAGCTATTTTTAGCCAACTAAAAATTGCAAAAGTTGAATTCTTTAAAAACTAAAAAGTATAAAATAAATAATAATATATTTTAAAAAAAATTATTCAAAAAAAAAAAAAAAAGCTTTTATTCAAAAGTCTTTAAAAAAAAAGTGAAAGCCGTGATCTTTGATCATACAAATATTTATATCAGATATCAATACTAAAAATAGCACCCTGCGTAAATGGAGTAAATATGGCTTAATAAGTCAAAACACTCTTTAGAAAAATAGCAATAAATAATCCATAGATCTAAATGGAAACACACGCTTATATTATTTGTAATGATAATGAATTATAAATATTTGTTTGATCAGAGAAATTTTTTTCTCTTTTAAGTGATTTTTTTTTAAATATAATAAACGTAGGCTACATAAATGATAAGCCAACAATACGTAGGCCTATATAATCTATACAATCTTTTAGCCTTGTTGTGTGCTGCAGAACGTATATTTTAAATACATAAATAATCCACTTTTGGTCTGTCATTCTAAAAGGAATGTATTTAAACTCCAGTTTTACAGTTGGCAGGGGGCGGATCTTGACATTTATATGTCTTACGTCACAACTTGGGTGGTAATCAAGATCACAACCACAGATCTCGAGCTGTTTCTGAGATTTATTTCTTTACTTCTTTTTTTTTACCTGCAGCTTATAACTATCACATTATTTATAGAAATCTCACTTTAAAAAAAAAAAAAAAATTCTTTTTGGAGTATTAATACGGATTACGTTTTTGAGCAAAATTATCAGCGATATGAATCTTACATGAGCGTGAGCAGGAGGGCTGGTGGTGGTGGGGTTGGGGGGTGGGGGTTCTGGGGAGATGCTCACACCCCATTAACTCCACATCTTTATGCATTATATAGATGTATGTGTGTGTGTGATATGTTTACAATCAAAATGGATAAAGACTACATCTTGTATTTTATATTACTAAAACAACAACTGTAATGAGTTTTTAAAAGGAAAAAAAAGTGTTTCCCAGGCTTGAATGTGTGGGAAAATAAGTTTGACTTGTATTCCAGAGAACAAGAGTCCCTTTTTGTGTGGGTCGTCTGCCAGTTTTTTTTTTTCTTTTTTTTTTTTCATTTCATATTTTGGTTAACTCTCTTGACAACCTGCTCTTAACGATATCTTATGTCTTGTGATTCCACACAAACAAAAACTAAACAAAACCAAAAAAAACAAAAAAAAAAAAAAAAAAACAACAAATACACACAAAGTAAAGTGGATCAACGTAAGTAAATAAACGCATTCATAAATACGTATGGTTATATTATGTATATTACACAGGCATAAATGTGTAACAGGATTCCAAATAACAACATATGACATATTTTAAATTAAATCTGAGTAAAGGGATATCTCATGATTCAAATGCCTCAAAATAAATAAATAAAAACT
The DNA here is from genome assembly GCA_021962125.1 of Bulinus truncatus. NCBI lineage: Eukaryota > Metazoa > Mollusca > Gastropoda > Planorbidae > Bulinus > Bulinus truncatus. The sequence goes on from JAGDYQ010000187.1 coordinate 546,583, forward strand.
AGCTAAACTTAAGAATGAACATTTTCTTTGCTGAACTATATGTTGCTGTTGTTATTTTTTTTTTAATTAGTATACTTTTCCCTTACCGTCTCACGCCCCGTTGAGCCAACCAATCAGATTCTTCTTATTTGTTAGACCAGTGGTCGACAAACTTATCAGCCAAAGAGCCAAATATGAACATTACAACAATTAAAAAAAAATGGGAGCCAAATCTGCTTGTTTAGTAAACTTTTATTACACTAAATAAGTTGTATACTAAATAAAAGGAGCCAAAAGAGCCAAAGAGCCAAAGAGCGACATGCGGCTCCGGGGCCGCACTTTGCCGACCACTGTGTTAGACCAACTTGTGATACTTTTGGAAACTTTTCTCCACGCCAATCCTGAGTTTTTCTTATTATTTTTTTCTGACATCTTTGTGTATTTGCCATTTTTATATTCATCATCTATAAACTACAATCGATAATAAAAAAAAAACTTTTTAGAATCGAGTTGTTTTGTGTGTGTGGGATCCAGGGCCGTCTTAAGGTCAACGTAGGCCCTAGGCACTTTCAAAGTCATAGGCTCTAGGCACTTTCAAAGTCGTAGGCCCTAGGCACTTTCAAAGTCGTAGGCCTTTGGCACTTTCAAAGTCGTAGGCCCTCCCCGATTTCATTGTTTAATATTTTTCAAGAATGCACTTGTTTTCACTTTATGTTCTGGCTTTCGTAGGCCCTTGAAAAGTCCGTAGGCCCTAGGCACAGTGCCTACTACAGTGCCCACTGTGCCTATAGAAAAAAGCGGCCCTGGTGGGATCCATACATTGATCTGTCTATATTATTACTTATTAAGGCGAAATGCTGACTAGGACCTCAGACCGTTCAAACGTTTTGGAATTCGAACAATTTCCAGGATCGGATTGATGTTAACAACTGTTACATTTATGTGTTGTTATTTTTTTAATGTAAAAATTAATTTTGTTTTTAACAGCTGACCTAAAACCACTGTTCAGTCCTTAAATACATAATCGTCTAACCCGTGTGTCTCCCTCGCAGGTAGTTTTCATATCGTGCGGTGTATGCGTTGTATTTCATACGTTTCTTTGTTATTTCTGTTCATAGATCATGTCACTAAAGGCCACATGCTCTTTTCTATTGCAGTATTTCGTATTTTTCTTTGTTATTCCTTATGTCGGATTTCGTTCAGCCAGCTTCAGCAGGCTTTTCCTCTAGCTAATATATAATTTGGTAATACACTATTTTTCCTCTAATCTCTGAATTTTAATGACGATACCACAGAAATAAAATTTAAATAAATAAATGACAATAGAAAAAAAGGAAACACTGAATGTTAAAATGACCAGAATCCTGCTTTATTTAGTCATTCTGCCGTTCAAGCAGGCCCGTAGCGTGCGGGGGGAGGGGGGCCAGGGAGGCCCCCCGCGTTTTGTCTGGCCCCCCTGCTTATTTGTTCTACTTAATTAAATGTGTTACCTGCCCCCTGCTATTGCCTGGCCCCTGCTGTAGAATGCCTGGCCCCTGCTGTAGAATTTTCACGCTACGGGGCTGCGTTCAAGTAGTGCCAGTAATGTTAAAACCTCGATTCTACAGTGGGATGACTTGAGCTAGAAAGTAGTCCCTCTAAGTAATGGGCAAACAACCGCCGTGTTCCTACACCGATAGCTGGATCAGGTTTCCAAGATGCTCGTAAAAGATTTATTTTTTTAACGTATAATAAAAGTAAAATTTAACAAAAATAAAATCGGGGAAAAAAAAATCTTTGCATGTCGGTATTAAGCAGAAGAGATTTGAATTCGAAGAAAAATGTGTTGTGAAAAATGGGGTGTGGGTGTGGTTGGTGGTGGGGGGGGGACCAGGAAAATAGATAAAATAAAATGACATGGAAAGACGAGGCGAATGTCGAAAAAATGTTGAGCACAAATTTGGTTGTTTATATCTGAATCAACATCTCTCACACTAGCATGGTGTGTGTGTGTAGGTGAGGGTGTGTGTCAGTCTGTGCGTTTGCGTCTATTTGTGTGTCTATGTGTGTGTGTGTGTGTTTGTGTGATACTGCGTCTGTGTATGTGTGTGTGCCTGTGTACTAGGGGTTGTCGGTTTTTAAAAACCGCCGGCGAAAAACCGGTTTTTCGACGAAAGTCGAAGCATTCGACAACCGGTTTTTTTGGCTTTAAAAGTCGGTTTTAGCTTAGAACTTAACAAATAGCAAAAAATGTTGATACATTCCACGATATTACAGAGAAATCTGGGAAACTGTGACTTTCCAATGAACTCCCTCCTCAGTCCGACCTGTGTCCATTGGCATTGATAGAAAGTAATTGTCGAGCGATACAAAAGAGAAGGCGTGCCCAAGTGGTTCAAGGGTAACATGAGGATTGGATGGAGGTGGAGAGGACGGAATATACACATTGAGAGATTTATTGCATCCGTTTCCTCGACCTGGAAAGAGGGCTAAATTCAAGTCGTTTACTAATTTCTCAGAACAACCGATGTTTTTTTTTTTAGCGCACGAATTTGGTGTTGACTTGCCGGAAGTATACAACTTGAAACGGGGGGGTGGGGGTATATAATCGGTGCCTCCCTAGCTCATCACTGAGCAATAGACAGAACGGGGCTATTTGACTAAATTATGTTCACCATCCAACACCTCCACCACCACCAACCCGTCTAACCTAAACAAGGCATTCACATGGCAGGACCGTCGTACAGCCGTTGTAATGAATAGTGTAACTAATACATCTCAGGGATGAGAGAGGGTAGGTGGGGAGACAGTTGTAGGAAGGGAGGGGCGAGGAGTTCAACAGTGGAGGAATGTTTTCAAACGGGCACTCGATGTGAGTCCATGGAGAGGTGCAGAAGTGTTTGTGTACTGTGTCACATATATAGATAACGTTAGAAACTTATACAGAGGATGTGAGAGAGGGAAAGGCAGAAAGTGAATACCATGAGTAGAAAGAGAACCGTAATTTCTATAGACTATATACATAAATAAGCTCTATACTGAGGTCTACATCACAAAGGCTGATTTCAGAACTGGTCTGTGTGCGTCAAACCAAACCTCTTGTCTTTGACAATATAATATAAATGAAACATGAGAAAGAAAGGTCATGATAGAAATGTGTTTAGTTATAAAGCAGTTTAAATGAATATATAGATACCCAGTAGACAGTAGTAGTATTGTTACTGTCATATTGATAATTTTTTTCTTGTATTTATATTTTTAATGTAAAAATTGGTTGACTTAATTACATTATCCTTCATTCTTTCTCATACACGTTAATTAAATACTACATACATTGAAAATAATTATTGCTAGAATGCTTAAAATATCCGTTATTTTCACTTATTTTATAGAAAAACCGAAAACTGGTTTTCGCCGGTTTTTTTGAGAAATTGAACTTCGACAACCGGTTTTTTCAAAAGTCGGTTTTTGTATAAGCCCTACTGTGTACGGGGGGGGGGCGGGGGCGGGGTGTGTGCCGATGCTTGTGTATGTTTGTGTCTGTGTGCTTATGTGTGTGTGTGTGATAGATTTATGGATAGGCAGACAGACAGACAGACAGGAATATAATTTCTTTTTTTTTTCATTAATTCATTAAATCATGTTTAGTGTTTAAAATGTACTTATGGGGTAAAATCAACAAACAGTATGACCTAAATCCTCATCAGTGTGTAAAGCTTTTTTTTTTTTATTTATTCCTAACCAAATTATTTCACCTATGACCTACCCATCTATATCCATCACCATATTACAGCCTACTTTAGAAATATACATTTGTTTCTAAGCTTAATTCAGTTCAACATAATGTAAATTGGAAAACACACACACACACAAAAACACACACACACACACATACTCTATATACTTATGTACAGCTATTTCAATTTGGCCTCATGACATATGTTAGTCCATTAGCTGGCAGTACCAACCAAACATACTCCAAGTGTTGCGGGAAATGTGTTGCGAATCAGAAAAAGAAAAAAAAATTAAAACGAAATGACGAAATATGTTAAAGAACCAATGGGAATTAATGCGAGATATTTATCTCTCATTTCGAATGACACAGGTAGGGTAAAAAAAAGGGAAGGGGTAGGGTGTGAAGGGTGAGGGAGGGGCAATGAGAAGGAAAGTAGGAAACGTTCGTCTTTCATTAAACTGACAGCCCACAGAGTCCAAACACTTTACGGTAATTGTATAAAATGCACGTCGTTTCCGCGAATTCCCGAATATAACCGAGATGCTCGCACGCACACACACACAAAGCGGTGAAGGGGGGAGGAGGGTGGTGAGAGGATAAATCTCCTACCTGAGCTTTACCACTGAAAACGTTGGGTGATACTTGTGGATGGGGTTTGGGTACGAGGAAGGTAGAGATGAGAAGACTGAGAGAGAGAAAAAAAAAAAAAGAAAATTGTATATACTTAAGTTGGTAACATAAATGTATTCTCCCCCCCCCACCCCCACCTATTTCATATGAAACTAAGCAGTCTGGAGGAAGGGGGGGGTAGTTCACCGCTGCTGACGCGGTGACCCCTGGCCAGGTGCAAAACAATATTTTCTCTTTGCTGCCCAGACTCCAGGATTCATCTTCTTTCCATCTTCTCAAAGTTTCATAGCCGGGTTCTAAGGAGCTGCGACGTCACATGAGCCGTCTGCTAGGTCGATTGGTTGTTCATTCGGAATTCGGAATGAATTTCCTTCCTTAGACAGATGCCATAAAAGAAAGACATTTAGATAGACAGACATTTAGGCAGACATTTAGACAGACAGACAGACAGACAGATAGATAGATAGATAGATAGATAGATAGATAGATAGATAGATAGATAGATAGATAGATAGATAGATAGATAGATAGATAGATAGATAGATAGATAGATAGATAGACAGATTGATTAGAAAGAAAGACAGACATACAGACATATGATTATATAGATAGACAGACAAATGGATTAGATAGATAGCTAGAGACAGACAGAGGGATGGATTAGATAGATAGATAGATAAATAAATAGATAGATAGATAGATAGAGACAGACAGACACACAGACCGATAGTTGATATTGATAGATAGATAGATAGATTGATAATTGATAGACAGATAGATGATAGATAGATAGATAGAGACAGACAGATACACAGACTGATAGTTGATAGTGATAAATAGATATATAGATAGATAGATAGAAAGATAGATAGATAGATTGATTAGAAAGAAAGACAGACATACAGACATATGAATTATATAGATAGACAGACAAATGGATTAGATAGATAGTTAGAGACAGACAGAGGGATGGATTAGATAGATAGATAGATAGAGACAGACACACAGACCGATAGTTGATATTGATAGATAGATAGATAGATTGATAATTGATAGACAGATTGATGATAGATAGATAGAGACAGAGAGACACACAGACTGATAGTTGATATTGATAAATAGATAGATAGATAGATAGATAGATAGATAGATAGATAGATAGATAGATAGATAGATAGATAGATAGATAGATAGATAGATAGATAGATAGATAGATAGATAGATAGATAGATCGAATAGTCTATGTTGGGGCGGAATCGCACACCTAACTGAATAATTTTGGCCCAGACACGGGGGGGGTGACATTTTCAGTCTTCACCGAACGCCACTTGCGCTGGTCACGCCGCTGAAAATACCCGCTTCTTACGGTAAAAGGTCTTTAGAACTGTCCGTCTGTCTGGCTCCCGACTTCCCATCTCCTTTAATGAATAAAGTCCCCCCCCCCCTCTTAGACCGTCATCGTCCCTCCTCTCACCGGTAACATAATAAGACGGATGTGGTTTTGCGATGGTTTTAACTCAATCCAACATGGCTGACGCACCTGGCCTAAATATGTTCCGACTCTAATCACGTGACATGTTAAATTAAATGGATATAAAAAAAAAAGGCCTGGGATAGTTTGTTTCATCAATCAGATTTGAACAAAAATATTTATTTATTTAATTTTTTTTTAGGAGATTAGGGATGGCGGGCCGGGGCATAGGTGAATTTAACGGCCTCCGTACCCGGCGTTCGGCCTTCTTAAGGGCCCGTGAATTCTATACCTCGAATTTCAGATTTCTGAAAGGGAAGCCCATTACTGGATTTTAATATGCCGTCGTAGCGCAAAAAATAATTTTTTTTTTAGTTCCTATTTTAAAATACTATTTTCTTCATTGCTATTGTTACTCAGATTTCTGTTTTTCATAGTACTAAAAGAAAGGTTACAAGCAAGTTTGAGATTCAAAGCACGCCACAAAAAAAATCTGCCAGAAGCCCCCGAGCTAAATTACTTATTTATTGGGGGTGGGGGTGGGGAGGGTCCTAGGGGCACTTGGATTTACAAGCAACGCCCTAGACTACTTTTTTTTTTAGCCTTGATACTTCAAATGTACCCAAGTAACTCTATTGTACTTTTTTTTGCCTCGAACCCCTCAATTTTCAAAGGGCCTCAAACTACCTTTCTCTAGGGTCACCCCCCTTCCCTTACCGAAAATAGAACGTCTTTGCCCGCGTGTGCTCATGAAATTAAAACGTGAGTACAGAGAGGTAAACCGTCACGTGATATGCCTAACGTGTTTTCCTATATCAGTGTTTGTCTAAGGGTATAGCTAAGATGTTGAGTTGGGGAGGCGGGGGGTGACATCAGCGCAAACCAATGGAAGATGAAGAAACGTTTAGCCTGCATATTCACAAACGGACATTTGCACCTGAAACATTGTTAGACCGCTGGTGTCTTTTATGTATTTTTTTTTTTTTTTTTGAACGCTTCGATGTTGAACAAAATTTATTGCCATTTAAAACAAAATATTTCAAAATTTAGAAGATAAATTTATTAATGCATCTTATTCTTAACATAGACATTCGGGTGACAATGACCTTTTCGGAGTCTAATTAATAAACTAAGTTTCAATAGTGCAAATATCATTGTGCATGTTTTTGAATAGACGGTAAATATCAAATTCTTCGACTCGGAATGTTGATTCTATTGGAAGTCTATCTTTGAATAAAACAACAGAAAATAGCATCGGTGTATCCACGGTGTAGGTCCAGTATTAATTAATTAATTTCATGAAGCAAACCAAATAAACTGAATAGTTTGTGTAACCCCATTTTTTATTTATAATAGTAGTTGTTGACTAATCAACCAGAAAAATTCTGATGTGGTCGTTTCGGGAACGGATGGACTTTCTGCGGACTTATAGACTTGGTGCCGCACATCACCTCTCATAGCCAGCGAAGACTATTTTTGGCTTTTAGCATGGCTCGAACCCCTGTACCTATTGCATTTGAGTTGAGTTTACTATTGACTTCAGCGTCCAGCCGCTTATATTCTGTAGACGGCTGCAAATCAAAGATAGCATCACAGCTTCTGTACGGCATAGTGCTCTATATTATCGATACACATGTAATAAATAATACATCAAAGTCCTAGATCAAAGTCCTACAAAATGACGACATTGGTGCAACAAATTCAAATAATATGAAACAAGAAAATATGTTTGATTTCGTCAAAAAAGAGCTAATTTTTTAATTTAAATAGTAAATCAAGAGAATTTCCCGGGGAAGGTTTTAATTAGCTAAAATTAGGCCGGGAACTGGCAATCCCGGGGAAAAAAGCCATACTGTCTGGGCTTTACACTCCAACGTACTTTAGAGTCCAAGTTTTCAGGGACATACTAGAATGAGAGAAACATCATTTAGGGAAGTATACAGACTACATCTTCCATACAGATAGACAGTAAAGTCAAACAAATGTTACTAGTAGATACTAGGTAAAAAAACCAAAACAAAAGACACTTATAGAATTGTCTGGACACTTTTAAGAAATACAGACGTGAACACACAAAAAATCATTAAAAAAAAATGATTGATGAAGTGACTTTTAAGGTTTCAAAGATTGTAATAATGTTAAGTTTAAAAAAAAAATGTTGGCATTTGACTTCATTGTCTATTCCAATAGTCCCCCATTTGTTCTGACAGAAAAGCCCTAGTTTTGTGTGACAATAACAAATTCCCGATAATTACATTTCTTGAAAGCAGTGCCGCCGAGAGGGGGGGCAGGGGGCAAATGCCCAGGGGCCCGGCGAGTTTTAGGGCGAGTTTTAGGGGCCCGGACTGACCTGGCCACTCAACTTTTGAAAATATTATTATTAGCACGGAAGGGGGGGCGTGACAGCCCTACCCAGGGGCCCGAAATTTCTGTCAGTGAGTGTGCTTGAAAGTGTTAATAAAATTGCTACACTTTGTCAAAACTTAAAAAAAAAAAAAAAAAAAAAGAAATCAAAGTATTATTTTAACTTTAAATGCGGCCCTCCTTTGTGTGGCCCACCTTCTGTAGACATGTGTAGCGCCACTTTATGACGCACTCCGCCGCCCCCCCCCACACACACTTTCTCCGTCCCCGGGTTAAATAACATTACACTGCAGATGGGCTGATATAAATAAAGCAGAGAAAGAAAGAAAGAAAGAAAAGGAACAACAAAAAAACATTCGCGGGAGAAAATGAGACCGGTGTACTTAATGGAAATTTGTTTCCATGTTTTTTTTTTAAACTAGCAGGGAGCTAAGTAACAACTTTGCGAGTGATTCCCCCTTTACCCCCCCCCTCCTCCCCACCCCACACTCATACATCTACCTCCCGACTCCGAAGGTAGGCCTAATCTCATTTGAAAAGAAGATAAACTTTGAGTTGGCATGTGTCACTAGTTGTGATTGTTTTAATGACTAAATTAGAACATTTTCTTGACATTCGCTGACTAAATTAGAACATTTCTTTACCTTTTTTTTATTTTATGTATCAGTCAATGGCGGTCAATGATGAATGACGTATTAAATGTACTCGTGTACGCCACTAACGCTAGTCACGCTACAAAACGCTAGTCACGTCACTAACGCTAGTCACGCTACAAACGCTAGTCACGCCACTAACGCTAGTCACGCTACAAATGCTAGTCACGCTGCAAACGCTAGTCACGCCACTAACGCTAGTCACGCTACAAACGCTACAAAACGCTAGTTAGACCACAAACGCTAGTCACGCTACAAACGCTAGTTACACCACTAACGCTAGTCACGCTACAAAACGCTAGTTAGACCACTAACGCTGGTCACGATACAAACGCTAGTTACACCACTATCGCTAGTCACGATACAAAACGCTAGTTAGACCACAAAGGCTAGTCACGCTACAAACGCTAGTTACACCACTAACACTAGTCACGCTACAAAACGCTAGTTAGACCACTAACGCTAGTCACGCTACAAACGCTAGTTAGACCACTAACGCAAGTCACGCTACAAACGTTAGTCACGCCACTAACGCTAGTCACGCTACAAAACGCTAGTTAGACCACTAACGCTAGTTTCGGTACAAAACGCTAGTTAGACCACTAACGCTAGTCACGCTACAAACGTTAGTCACGCTACTAACGCTAGTCACGCTACAAAACGCTTGTTAGACCACTAACGCTAGTCACGCTACAAAACGCTAGTTAGACCACTAACGCTAGTCACGCTACAAACGCTAGTTAGACCACTAACGCTGGTCACGATACAAACGCTAGTCACGCTACAAACGCTAGTTACATCACTGAAAATACCCGTTTGACATGTAATTTAAATATTATTTGATTGAGATATCGTTTTTTGGTACGGATGTTATTTGTGTGTAAAATAAACATTACATAACATCTCTACGCCCGCACCCAGTGCCGAATCTAGGGATTTGGGGACCCCGGGGGCTTGACCTCTTTGAGGGGCCCTGCATTTTGTTATTTGACACCATGACATGAGATGTTGTACTTAATATTTAATTGAAAAAAATGATTGGGGCTATCCTAAAGATGGGGTCCCGGGGGGGGGACTTTCGAATTTGGACCCCCTTCCCCCCTCGCCTCTGCCTGCACCTTTATTAAATTGACACAGTCAGATATCGGTCTATACTTGACACAAAGAACAGAGCTGTAAAAAAAAAAAACTGAAACATATGAAACTTGTGACATTATAAACAAAAAAATGTCACACACACACTGGTACGCAGACAGGAACGATTAGTGAATAATAAATTGTTTATGAAGAATTGTGTCACGTCCTTTGTTGGTAGTACATAACAGCATGTGTATTGACTGCTGTTTCATTTATTTATCTGTACACTGGCTTCACTGCATGCTATGAGATGGTACATGACTAAATGTACTGTCCGCCAGTTCATGCGAGAGGTCAAAGGTCTCCACTTAATATGCTCGTTGTCTAAAATGATTCTCAAAAATTGGCTTCCCAGTTCGTATTAAAAGCAACCCTGTCCAATTTAATAATCGTTCAGGTCGTTTTTTGACGTGTTGGTCAACGATGCCAACTAATGATGTCGTTCGACTTCACACACAAATTTATCAAACTCCCGTGTACATTGGTCCTCTAGAAACACACGTCTCTTGAAATGTCCGGGGATATAAAAAAAAAGCATACCTACTGTCAAATAATTCTTTTCTTTCATATTCAGAATATCAACCTCCCAATCTCCGCCCTACTCACAGATCCATCCACCACCTCCTATTCACGCCTATGACATACTGTGGTGAGTCCCCCCTCGCCCTACTCACAGATCCATCCACCACCTCCTATTCACGCCTATGACATACTGTGGTGAGTCCCCCCTCGCCCTACTCACAGATCCATCCACCACCTCCTACTCACGCCTATGACATACTGTGGTGAGCCCTTCCCCCTACCCTCGTGAGTTACGTGAAACCAGCCAGACAAGCTCCCGTGCGAGACTCAAGGATTTTTTCATTTATCAATGTTTGGTAGTAGAGGAGTGGTGGTGGGGGGGGGGTGGGAGAGAGAGGAGGGTGCTCTTGCTCCACCTCTGGTTATCGTTATGTTAACAACACGGAGTTGAGGCGGTGGTAGTAATTAACCGGGCTTATTCATAGCATGATCCCTGCCTGCATCGTGTTGCTTTAACACAATGGAGCAGCCCGTCAATTGTTATGGATAAGGGGAAACGTGAGGTGAGTTGAAGGGGGTGGGTGGGTGGTGCAAGGTAAGAAATACGAGAAAAAAAAAAGGTGCTGGGGGGGAGGATTTAGTGGGGGGGATAGGTGTAATGTCGACTAATGTAGTGTGCGTACGACTCGGTGGTAGCACCGTTGTCAGGTTAGCCCGACACAGAATGGTGAGAGTTCGAGTCTTTGTCTCTTAAGAGTTCCTTCATTACCAGAGTAGACTTGACTATGTCGATATTTATAAACAAGACGCCATACCTTGTGTCTATATATTTGTTTTAAAGGTTTGTTACGGGACCATGTTACAAAGGATACGACTCTTTGGGCCAGGTGGAAAGCCTCTTGGTTACCTTGAGTTAGGCCGTTGAAGGGACAGTTTGCGGGCCAGGTGGAAAGCCTCTTGGTCACCTTGAGTTAGGCCGTTGAAGGGACAGTTTGCGGGCCAGGTGGAAAGCCTCTTGGTCACCTTGAGTTAGGCCGTTGAAGGGACAGTTTGCGGGCCAGGTGGAAAGCCTCTTGGTCACCTTGAGTTAGGCCGTTGAAGGGACAGTTTGCGGGCCAGGTGGAAAGCCTCTTGGTCACCTTGAGTTAGGCCGTTGAAGGGACAGTTTGCGGGCCAGGTGGAAAGCCTCTTGGTCACCTTGAGTTAGGCCGTTGAAGGGACAGTTTGCGGGCCAGGTGGAAAGCCTCTTGGTCACCTTGAGTTAGGCCGTTGAAGGGACAGTTTGCGGGCCAGGTGGAAAGCCTCTTGGTCACCTTGAGTTAGGCCGTTGAAGGGACAGTTTGCGGGTCAGGTGGAAAGCCTCTTGGTCACCTTGAGTTAGGCCGTTGAAGGGACAGTTTGCGGGCCAGGTGGAAAGCCTCTTGGTTACCTTGAGTTAGGCCGTTGAAGGGACAGTTTGCGGCCATCGAAGATTGTCCCACTGTTTCTACTTTCATTATTATGGACAATAATTTTATACGATTGTAAAGAGTGAATAGATGGATTTAAAAATATTTACATTTACAGTCACTGTTTATTTAAAATGATTATTTCCCAAAATTTAAAACATTTTATGTGGTCGAGTTTTTCGGCTAAATTGATTCTGTTATTGGTTTGTTATTTTGTTTGTTGCTTTTTTTTTGTTTTGTTTGTCAGTTAAACAGCCATTCCTGCCAGTTGGACTTAAACTAAATTTGACATGACTACATTTTTTTTAGCTGACAAAGACTGAATTTGACATGACTAAAATTTTTTAGCTGACAACTTTTAAAAAAAAAATAGAATTCAACTTATTCTGTTGATATACAATAAATTGTTTCGTATTAATCTACAACGAATTGTGTATTTGTGTTAATCAATTAATGTTAAATAAATAAATTAGAATGTATTTCTATTAAGGATTTTTTTTTTAAAAACGGACATGTTGCAAAAAAAAGAGCTTTGTTCTTAATACGGGAAGTATGAAGGATGTGTTCAATGAAAAAAATTCCTAACAATCACACCACATTTTAATTACATATGTAAGGATAATTTTGTTAGTGTACCCTCTATTTGTCTTTAGACATTAGGCTCGTTCTGTAATATTTCTCAAACTTCTGTAATATTTCTCAAACTTCTGTAATATTTCTCAAACTTCTGTAATATTTCTCAAACTTCTGTAATATTTCTCAAAATTCTGTAATATTTCTCAAACTTCTGTAATATTTCTCAAACTTCTGTAATATTTCTCAAACTTCTGTAATATTTCTCAAACTTCTGTAATATTTCTCAAACTTCTGTAATATTTCTCAAAAGTCTGTAATATTTCTCAAACTTCTGTAATATCTCTTAAACAGTGGCAGGTCGCATTTTATATGAAGCAAACATTATCTGAAGAGCGAGCTAAGAAACCGAGTTTCATGGGTGAACAGACACAATTGTGTCAACTGATCAAAGCCACCATTACCAGCCATAAGCCTGACTACAACACACATTTCAACTGATCAAAGCCACCATTACCAGCCATAAGCTCGACTACAACACACATTTCAACTGATCAAAGCCACCATTACCAGCCGTAAGCCTGACTACAACACACATTTCAACTGATCAAAGCCACCATTACCAGCTATAAGCCTGAATACAACACACATTTCAACTGATCAAAGCCACCATTACCAGTCGTAAGCCTGAATACAACACACATTTCAACTGATCAAAGCCACCATTACCAGCTATAAGCCTGACAACAACACACATTTCAACTGATCAAAGCCACCATTACAAGCCATAAGCCTTACTACAACGCACATTTCAACTGATCAAAGCCTCCATTACAAGCCATAAGCCTGACTACAACACACAGTTCAACTGATCAAAGCCACCATTACAAGCCATAAGCCTGACTACAACACACAGTTCAACTGATCAAAGCCACCATTACAAGCCATAAGCCTGACTACAACACAGTTCATCTGATCAAAGCCACCATTACCAGCCTAACTACAACACCTTTACATCAAAACTACTAGCCAATCATCGCATGAATACAACCCATTTCATAAATTGTGCATGTATAAATTTACTTTTTAATGTCTGTTTCAAAAATTAAAAATAAATAAATCAATCAATTTCTATTTAACTAAAATACTTGTGACCGGCAGTGCATTGGTCACGTGGCAGGTAGAGAACCAAAGTTTGGGAACCACTGCTCTTAAAAACTAAAAAAGAAAAAAAAAATTCTTAGAAGATACTTAATACTTTTTATCCAGATTCCAGGATAACCAGATATTTTTGCTAGCGTGTATCTGCCAAAAAGTTCATACAAGTTTGTATTTGTGAGCTTTAAGACGTTTCACATTGTAAACTGTATATTTCTTCAAAAGTCACAGTCTGCATGTATTTTTTTGATATTTTTAATTAAAGAGCGTTGGACCTCCTGGTGGGGGGAAGGGGGGGGAAAGGGGAGAGAGAGCGAGCAAGTGAGTATACTACAATCACTAACGGGAATGAAACTTAGTTGGTTGGTTACCATTGAGCCCCAGTTCTCATGGATCCCGGGTCAACGCCCACCTGACCCATGCCGAAAAACGGCCCTGCACACACACACACACATGTAAATATTTTCAATGGTATATTTTACCGATTTCAGAGTCTGTTGGCCTAAAATATAAATCTTAATTCTCTCCTATTTTTACAAACTATGCAAGCTAAAAACACACGACTGATGTATATCATTCCGAAAGTTCATTTAAATGGTAATTTAATTTTCCCCCAATCTCCCCCCCTCCCGCCCTAGATATTCACGTCTTGTTTAATTCATTTTCTGCATTAGCAGTCCCGGGGCAAATTGTGTCAAAGTATCATTGCGCGCACCAAGGGGAGTAATCCATTTCGTTACATCCCCTGCCGGTCTGTTCAAAATGACGTTTGCCGTGAGTCAAAATTCCCAGAATGTTACTGGATCCGGTTAAAAAAGTTGGAAGATATTCTCGAAAAAAATAAAATGAAGTAAATAAATGAGAATTTTAAGTCGTGTCAATCAAGGTGTTTAGTCATAAGCAAAAACTTTGAAATGTTCATGTGTGAGTCTGAATCCGCCTGTTTATATCTACACATTTCAATAGTTTACACAGAATGATAACAGTGGGGTCAAGTGGCGTAGCGAGCTTAACTCGCGCCCCGGGCACAATACCTTTTTAGCGCCCCCTTCCATTCAAAAACCATATAATATTATATGTAAAATATACCGTTTGGAGCCCCTTTGTGAGTAGTGTTCGGGGCATGATGACCCCCCCCCCCTGCCCCCTCACTACGCCTCTGCACGGAGTCCAACCCATATGATGTTTTCTTTTTTTGTTGGCTGCTGTTGCTTTCATCATAACATTACGCACAGTCGAACACACGCAATACAATTTGTGTCATTGTTTTGAAATGTTGATAATATTTGCATGTGGTCAGTTTGAATTAGAGTGTTGACCAATGGTCAATAGATTTTTCTCCGATTCAATGGTTTGAGAATAAAGTGTTTCACCAGATGAATGGAAGGTGTTGGATTAATTAAAATATTTGTTTGTGCCTATTAGATGAACTGACAGATACACAGACTGAACAAAAAGACATCGCGAAGGAAATGAGACAGACGTAAAACACTGTAGCACATATAGACCGACAGACAGAACGAGAACGATTTAGACAAGCAGAGACAAGCAGACATAAACAAAAACAAACAAAAATGACTAATTAAGGCAGCTAGAAAGACTAAAAAAAAAAACAACAAAGTAACCGGAAAACAGACAGGCTTACCGTAAAGGAAAACAGATTACGAAATTTGACAGGCGTCAAGGACAGACACACACAGACACACAGAGATAGCAGAAACTATGGTAGACAGACACACCTACACAATCCAAAAAAAAACCAGACCTAATTACATATGACAAATAAAAAGATATAGACAATCGGACAGACAAACAACAGGACAGACAGACACTCGGACAGAGAGACAATCGGGCAGACAGACACTCGGACTGACAGACAATCGGACAGACAGACAATCGGACAGACAGACACTCGGACAGACAGACAATCGGACAGACAGACAATCGGACAGACAGACAATCGGACAGACAGACAATCGGACAGACAGACAATCGGACAGACAGGCAATCGGAGAGACAGACAATCGGACAGACAGACAATCGGACAGACAGACAATCGGACAGACAGACAACTTACCTTTTCAAATTTACTCAAGTCTGGATTCTTCTTTACTCGCTGGTCTTCTTCGTCCGAGCTCTTAAAATTTAAAAAAAAAAAGTTTTATTTACTGTCTGATATTTGAATGCAACCATTACAAAATGTTTTAGTTGGGTGGGGAAGGGTTTGGGGGAAGAGGGGGTGAACCGCGGAGTTGTAGACAAGGGGCGAAACTCTCGTTAACAAATAATGAAAAAGAATTGACATGTTACTTCCCCTGCAAAGCAACTCCGTGCAAACGAGACCATTATTCTTGATCGCGAACTTCGATCCACTGACAATATTATGGGTTATATGAATATTGATTTTCTCCCTCCTCCCCCCCCCTCTCTCTCTCTCTCTCTTCCTCCTCCCCATCATCGTAGAGAAATGTTTTTTTTTCTTATCATTTCCTGTTTAAGGAAACGGAATGATTCTATTGGTCTAGCTATTATCAAACAAAGATATGTGTTTGCTCGAGTCTAGTGTTCTAACATTTTGAACCGATTGGTTAAAAAGCTTTTATAAAGCCCCCCTATAGCAGAGCCGCACTAATGGATTTCCCAAATATGTGACCACCTGGGCCCTACCCCCCAATGCATAACGGTGGGCCCATCGAAAATAAATTCTGTTATTCGTCTGATAAATTAGAGGGCCTCAACAGATAACTCTACTCTGTCTAGGGCCCCCCCATAAATATCTCTTTAAGCCTCTGATCAGGGCCCTTTTTTATGCCTAAAGACGGCCCGGTACAACGGCCCGGTACAACGGCACGTAATGGTAAAGTGTCAATGGGCAAGACATCTATGAATGTAAGTTTAGACAGACGTATGCACATTACTGTTCATTCATTGTGTTATATGGCTGTGTAAAGGACAGACGTATGCACATTACTGTTCATTCATTGTGTTATATGGCTGTGTAAAGGACAGACGTATGCACATTACTGTTCATTCATTGTGTTATATGGCTGTGTAAAGGACAGACGTATGCACATTACTGTTCATTCATTGTGTTATATGGCTGTGTAAAAGTTAGACGTATGCACATTACTGTTCATTCATTGTGTCATATGGCTGTGTAAAAGTTAGACGTATGCACATTACTGTTCATTCATTGTGTTATATGGCCGTGTAAAAACAACAACAACACTCTAACAGTGGATTGAGAGAAAGACAGAAATGTGGAATGAATTATTGAATGATAAACTTCAAGCTCTGAAGAGGTGGAAGGTGTGTGTGTGGGGGGGGGGGGGAAGGGGAGAGAAAAAAAGAACCAAAGATAGACAAACAAACAGAAAAAAAAAAACAATGAATGACTATTTATGTATTATTCTTTTGTTGTTTTACCTAGAGTGTGCAAGAATGTTTCTAATTTATCCATGACGTTCACTAAATCTATAAAATTGACATTAAATATGCAATTAAGCTCATATAATTGACCTAAAATATGCAATTAAGCCCATAATACAATTGACCTAAAATTTGCAATTAAAAATATTGAATGTAGGAGTGCCGGTACAAAACAACAACAACAACAACAATAACAACAACTCACTTTGTAAGGATTTCCCGCTATTCCGCGCTGCATCGTCATCTGGGGCGTGGCCTGTGACGGGGGCGGGGTCGTGGGCGTGCTCTGCAGCGGGGGCGTGCCCGAGTTCTCGTCCTCCATTGGCTGACGCGCCACTCCATTGATCGCCTTGTTGTACAGGCCGCAGGCGTTGCACAGGTAGTGGCCGGTGGCGTCACGCCGCCACAGCGGGGTGGAGATGGAGCCGCAGTTGACACATTCACGCCCCTCCACCGGTCCGTAGTATTCGTCAGCACCTTCTGTTTTGGGGGGGGGGGGGGGGAGTGGGGGTAGAGAAAACAGTTGAATGAGTCAGTCGGGCAGAAGTAGGTCATGGGTGAAGACGTAACCACTGATGGCGATGTCCATAGGTTTAACAGTCATGCTGTTGTTGCAGTGATAATACATTATAAAGGGAGTCTCTGTGAAATTTTATAGTGGCGACGCAGTATATGTTTTATGCTATTATGTATATACTGTGTATATATAATTATTTTTTTACTTTTTTTTTCTTAGTATTGAGCATAAATGATATTTACAATAATCGTCATCTTTTATTTTTCGCATCACTACTGCAGCAAAAAAAAAAAGGCAAAAAACATTCTCTTAGTTGTGCACATTATCTATCTGTCTGTCTGATTCTCTGTCTCATAATCATTTTACATATACCTTTAAATATGTAATGGGTATTTGATAATTCAATTGTAACAGAAACAGTGCAATTGAAGTACTGAATCTTTTCAAAACTAGAATTTTTTAATTATAATTTTAAATATCATTTTTTAAAATTGCTAATTGAAGATATTTGTCTTGTAATTAACATTTTCGCTAAATTCAAAACCATACGTTTCAATAGATAATATAATCGTCCTAGAGCTTTTGTTTTCATTTAGATTCTAGTTTTTTTTTTAGTTGCGTGTAAGTGGTGTACGAAAAAAAACTCAATATGACGGAAAGAGAGACATATAGAGCTATTTATCATGGAATTAATCACAAGCATATCTGGATATGTATTTATTTATTTTTTCAAATGCATCCACCAATCAGGATCCACTACACAGGTACCTCTGTCGTTCAGCACCAACTACACACATATATCCACCAATCAGGATCCACTACACAGGTACCTCTGTCGTTCAGCACCAACTACACACATATATCCACCAATCAGGATCCACTACACAGGTACCTCTGTCATTCAGCACCAACTACACATATATATCCACCAATCAGGATCCACTACACAAGTACCTCTGTCGTTCAGCACCAACTACACACATATATCCACCAATCAGGATCCACTACACAAGTACCTCTGTCAGTCAGCACCAACTACACTCATACACACCCTGACTGATCAACAGTCGCCGTGGCCCAGGGAGTCAATAATTACTTTTAAATTAAGTATATTTACCATCACAGGGTCTCTTCACACTACAACCACTTGAATGTAGACCTAATGCATTATTACCTTTGAAATAATTACTTCAGGTCGATCAAACTATTCCGATTGTCCTGGTTTTATGAACCGTTTGAAATGCCCAAATATTGTCTGATAAGGTTTTTTTCTTTTTTTATTGCTCGTACAGTGTGTAAGACTGTTGTATTCTTTATGGCTTCTGATCTATTGTTAGATTTCCATATCAGCACTAAAGATAAATACTGATAAATCAAGCAGACGATCAATTCACAGTCTCCAGACGTAGAAGAGCTCATGTATTTCCTTCGTAAAATATTACATTGGATACATGGGAACTTTTTCGTTTTAAAGGGAAATTAAAAGGTGAAAAAAAAAATAATTACTAACAAGAGCCTTCAATTAATCAACACAATGATGAAGGAAAACGTAACTTATAAAATTCAAGCATTCGAATTGTTTTTGTTTGTTTCTTAAAACCTACGATACCTGGCTAGTTGTGGCTCGTACATTTCGATTGAACTTATTAGCAGACAGGTACTAAGTGTTAGTGTACGAGTTTATAATGCACTATAACTGAATGCGCACAAAAGTAGTATACATTTAAATACAAGTTTGATTACATACATGAGTGAAATGTTGATGGAATATCAAATCTCAAAAAGTGCACATCTTTCATTTCACACTTGTGTACATTCATGGGCACGCCTACACAATCTGTGTACACATTTGGCATATATGTGTCCTCGGCACCGACAACTAAATGGATCCGCAAAGCCCAACTTAACACGTTTATCTTCTTTATCGTCTTCTTAAAGGGCCCATTGTTTACTTCTGTGCACGCGGGCCTCAACCAACCTTAACTCTGCCTCAACCAACCTTAACTCTACCTCAACCAACCTTAACTCTGCCTCAACCAACCTTCACTCTGCCTCAACAAACATTTAACAAAACGCTGACGAGGTGGAAATTAAATGATCGATTAGCATGGAGCTCCCTAGCAACTCCCTCAAGGGGGCGCATGTGTTTAGATGGCTCTGTCTCTGACCAATAGGTATCCGAAATCAATCTATGGTCACAGAAAGAACGTAATGATCACAATCTTTTTTTTTAGTCCTACTAAAATGGCCTAATAGGTCAGCGCCACTACCTCCACCCATAACACCCCCTCCCCCCTACTTCCTACAAGAATTTATTTTAAAATTGCGCCTGTAATTCAGTGACTGGAACCGGAAGTGAAGTCGTTAGTCAATGTAGACGACGACACCGAGGCCGTGATCGTCTGCTGGCAGACTTTCATTTCCGGTCAGCCATCACCGATGTTTTATAGTCGTTTAGGTCATGGCTTTGCTTGGTGAGCCCACTGACATGGGGCCTGACCCAGACAATGGTAGTCCCATTAGTAAGTCTTAGTTCTTGGTGAAGTTAGCCTTCTTTCTTTTGTTAATTTTTTTTGTTCTAGGTATATTTTTTTTAAGGCAGTGGCTTCGAATACGACCGGGTGTGTTTCGTATTTTTTTTTTCCGAGACACGACCAGCAAACTTTGAAGACATCAGTAAACAGAATGAATGAGAACTCGTATTTACTGCAGACTTTGATGACGTCATTTTTATATTTGGCTTTAATATTTTTCGAGTCTGTCCAAGCCTAATAAATAAAGTAATTTGCTGTTAATAATCGGAGATATTTTTATAATATTTTTTTAAAATAAATACGGCTTTGAAATATATATTTTAGTTGTCAGGATATATGTCTAAGACTAAGAGTTTTCGGGTCTGCCCAAGCCTAATAAAGTCGGACGAATAAAACAAAAAATTATGCGCTAAATTAGTATCTATCTTACCCCCACTCCAACCCTCCAGAAAGCTAACACTCGTTAATTCGTCTCCGTCAGTATTTGGTTCGATTCTCGGATATAAATGCTTCCCCATCCCCTCTATTTTCGTTTCTTAATCTTATTATTATTTAGTAAATTTGAAATATGTAGGCTACTCTGAATTTTTTTAAGTGTGACGCAAAAATGATGGTAAGGAAAAGTTATGTAATATTTAGCCTTAGGACTAGCTATACCCTGCAACGCCTTTGCAGGAAGATAAACTATTGTAAAGCCATTGCCGAACCTAGGATTTGGGGGGGGGCCTTGCATTTTGACATTCGATACCATGACATGAGATTATGTACTTAATATTTAATGTAAAGAATAATTTTGGGGGCTCCCTCAAGCTGGAGCCCGGCGGGACTTTCGATTTTGGACCCCCCCCCCATCCCTTAAAATTGTTACGCCTCTGTGTTCAGCTATGAAATAGTTTAAAAAATCCCTAATTAGTTGTTGTTTCTTTTTTTTACAACATCCTAAAGTATAAATTATTTCAATTTTAAAAAAATGTCAAAGATATCTAGTTAGTTAATTTTCATTAAAACAAATTAAAGGATACATTCTGAAAAAAAAACACAATAAAAAAAAGATGTCTCAGGTAGGAATCGAACCTGGATATAGTCAGCATAAAAATGAGTCACAGACAAAACGGTTTCGCCACTGTGCCAGGAAGACACACAAGCGAAGAGTGCAATTTTAATGCATAAGTAGACAAAATGCGAAAAGAAAATAACTTTAAATCATAAGAGTTCTATCTGTTTACTGATGTCATCAAAGTTTGCTGGTCGTGTCTCGGAAAAAAAAAATACGAAACACACCCGGTCGTATTCGAAGCCACTGCGTTTTTTTAAAGGAAAAAGATGTATCAGTGGATACGGTAATATTATATACCAGCTGTACCCTGCAAAACATTTGCATAAAGTTATATCCCCTTGGGTTTGATCGGTAGGCTAAGTTATGTTTTGGTTTCGGGCAGATCCGATTTTTTCATGATTGTATTTTAAACCGGAATACTGTTGTATTAATTCTTTACTTTCGATTTAACGCAGAACCCACACTTATATATATATATTATATGACTTAAATTGTTGGGTGAATCATACGCGATTCGGATGCGGGGTGCCCGAAGACAACAATTGACATTGTTGACCGTTTTCACTCCATGCCCGTGGTAACTGCAGCCTCGGCCATGATGGTGGGGTGTGTGTAATAAATGGGCCACTGTGCCCTAACAGCAATAACAGGATCGATTTACAATTAAGTGAGGCAACACTTTCCTTAAAACTAGTTATGATTTTTTTTTTATAACCGCCACTGTATGAAGGAATTAACGAGGTGGACATAATGTGTCATTCTATTGGCTCAATATTTCTACACTTGAATAAATAATTCAAGTATTTTGTTTCATAATCTGAGTTACATAAGAAGGGTATGATGTATGCGTCGTCAAAATATTTTTTTTTAGACCTTGGACGTTATTATAATACGGCAGTAAATAACAGCAAATGTATTCCTAGATATTAACAATATGCTAGAACTAGATAAAATTTTGTAGCTTTTCATAAACCGTATTTTCTGAAAGTTTAAATAACTATGACTAAACTTGTATAAAATAATAATCACAATATGCTTTGTA
Source organism: Bulinus truncatus (assembly GCA_021962125.1). NCBI lineage: Eukaryota > Metazoa > Mollusca > Gastropoda > Planorbidae > Bulinus > Bulinus truncatus. The sequence continues at coordinate 568,812 of JAGDYQ010000187.1, forward strand.
CATTTCACTAACTATAACAGTAATAAGTGTTATTTCACAAACTATGACAGTACTTAGTGTTATTTCACAAACTATGACAGTACTTAGTGTTATTTCACAAACTATGACAGTACTTAGTGTTATTTCACAAACTATGACAGTACTTAGTGTTATTTCACAAACTATGACTACTTAGGTTACTTAGGTTATTTCACAAACTATGACAGTACTTAGTGTTATTTCACAAACTATGACTACTTAGGCTACTTAGGTTATTTCACAAACTATGACAGTACTTAGTGTTATTTCACAACCTATGACTACTTAGGTTACTTAGGTTATTTCACAAACTATGACAGTACTTAGTGTTATTTCACAAACTATAACAGTAATAAGTGTTATTTCACAAACTATGACAGTACTTAGTGTTATTTCACAAACTATGACAGTACTTAGTGTTATTTCACAAACTATGACAGTACTTAGTGTTATTTCACAAACTATGACAGTACTTAGTGTTATTTCACAAACTATGACAGTACTTAGGTTATTTCACAAACTATGACAGTACTTAGTGTTATTTCACAACCTATGACTACTTAGGTTACTTAGGTTATTTCACAAACTATGACAGTACTTAGTGTTCTTTCACAAACTATAACAGTAATAAGTGTTATTTCACAAACTATGACAGTACTTAGTGTTATTTCACAAACTATGACAGTACTTAGTGTTATTTCACAAACTATGACAGTACTTAGTGTTATTTCACAAACTATGACAGTACTTAGGTTATTTCACAAACTATGACAGTTCTTAGTGTTATTTCACAAACTATGGCAGTACTTAGTGTTATTTCACAAACTATGACAGTACTTAGTGTTATTTCACTAAATCTCTTGTAATTCCCGACATTCATTGTGTTAGGGATCTGAGAGTAGCACTTGGTTACACCGATATACACCCCAACACACACACATACACACCCCCAACACACACACATACACATGCACACACCCCCAACTCACACACATACACACACCCCCAACACACACACACATACGTATACACACAATAAAATACACACACATACACCCATACAAACATACACACACACAAACATACAAACACACATACACACAAACACATACACACACTTCAGAGAGGTCAAAAAAGAAACATCCTACACCGTCCGTGATGTGTTTTAAAATTTGCTTTCAATCTGTTCCACCCAAAGACTTGTTGTTATCAAGGTGTTACCAGCTTAAATGTCACATTGATAATACTGGAGAAAGACCAGAAGTTGTTTTTTTTATATTTTAGTTTTGACCCGAAATGGGTTCAGGTCGATTGCGGCCCTTGGCGAAGGAGAAAATATCCCCCCACCTCAATTATAAATAGAAACAATTTTAATGAAGGTATCGGGGTAAAAAAGAGGGTTTGGAAGGAGCACCCTAGAAGCTAGGACCCAATGCCAGCTGTGGCATTAGCCATTTACACCTAAGGAGAGTGTCATGTGCGCGGCCTAAGAGAGTGTCATATGCGCGGCCTAAGGAGAGTGTCATATGCGGGGCCTAAGGAGAGTGTCATGTGCGGGGTCTAAAGAGAGTGTCATATGCGGGGTCTAAGGAGAGTGTCATATGCGGGGTCTAAGGAGAGTGTCATATGCGGGGTCTAAGGAGAGTGTCATATGCGGGGTCTAAGGAGAGTGTCATATGCGGGGTCTAAGGAGAGTGTCAAGTGCAGGGTCTAAGGAGAGTGTCATGTGCGGGGTCTAAGGAGAGTGTCATGTGCGGGGTCTAAGGAGAGTGTCATGTGCGGGGTCTAAGGAGAGTGTCATGTGCGCGGCCTAGGGAGAGTGTCATATGTGCGGCCTATAAAGAATGTCATATGCGGGGCCTATATAGAGTGTCATATGCGCGGCCTATGTAGAGTGTCATATGCGGCGCCTATGTAGACTTTCATATGCGGGACCTATGTAGAGTGTCATATGCGGGGCCTATGTAGAGTGTCATATGCGCGGCCTAAGGAGAGTGTCATATGTGCGGCCTAAAGAGAGTGTCATATGCGGGGCCTAGGGAGAGTGTCATATGCGGGGTCATTGACAGTTTTATACAGACCATTGACAGTTCGATACAGACCATTGACAGTTCGATACAGACCTTTGACAGTTCGACACAGACCTTTGACAGTGTGATACAGACCATTGACAATGTGATACAGACCTTTGACAGTGTGATACAGACCATTGACAGTGTGATACAGACCTTTGACAGTGTGATACAGACCTTTGACAGTGTGATACAGACCTTTGACAGTTTCCCGCTCAATGTTTCCAGCCTATGTATTATAATTATATTTAATAACAGGCGTCGAAGGTCATCTCGCCCAGAACGCCAAGTGACCATATGACCGGCACTGGGTAGTAATCTACTTGACCATGTGTTTCAATTACGTATCTAGTTTGACTCTGAAGCCTCTTTTTTCATTCGACAAGGCGCACTTAAATCGAATTATTACATGTATACAGAACATCTTTCTACTTTATTGAACACATTGTACTCTCAAGTACACTAGTGTACCTAGACTTTATTACGCATTTTGGTGTGTACTAGCTACCTATGCCCTTACACACCTGGTGTGTACTAGCTACCTGTATGTCCTTATACACCTGGACCCTGGTGTGTACTAGCTACCTATATATCCTTACACACCTAGTATGTACTAGCTACCTATATATCCTTACACAATTGGTGTGTACTAGCTACCTATATATCCTTACACAATTGGTGTGTACTATCTACCTACATGTCCTCACACACCTGGTGTGTACTTTGCGCCTATATTTCCTCACCGACGCCATAGTTCGTCTATGTACGCCCCTTCCATCGTCATGCGCCTCCATCCCTTCCCCCACTTCAAAATGTTATTCGCATGACCTGTCCCTTGGTGGTTGTACTCGCGGAAAACAAAGGGAGATAAACAAGGGGAAGAAGTAGAAGAAGAAGAAGAAGAAGAAAAAAAAAAGCCGTCGTATTGACAAGGCTGATAAGAGCACGGGCCAAGGGGGAGATAACAGCCGGACCTTGGTCTGATGAGAACGGTGCGACACGTCTCCAACGGTCGTGAATGGCGATAAGGATTCAAACGATAACGAACGATATCGAACTCTGTAGGGGGAGATAAGTGAAGAGGGAAACTGTGGATGTACAAGAGGAGACTATCTCCCCTGGATCATCCAGAAAGTTGACAGAGCCATTCGGAGAGGGGGGAGGGAGGGATAATACTGGTGAAATAAATATATAGATTTTTGTAGATTAAACTAATTCAATTAACAAAAAAAAAATAACGGTAAAATCAGTTTTGTTTAGTTTACTTGGCTTACAAAAATAATAATGAAGAGAAAGTGTTGGTGGCCCCGGGGGGGGGGGGTGTAAAGATTTGTGTTAAAGACATTCTATTTTAATTAATTTAATAACTACATATTTATGGCGATAAACATATAAACGTTGCAATCTACAAGACTGAACTTGTGTCGTTTACAATTCTACATACCAGCACAGTACAAACAAGCACAGTGCACACCTGCACAGTAAACAACTGTACGGTAAATACCTTCAAAGTATGACACTCACAGTACACGCCTGTACAGTAAATACCTGCAAAGTACATACCTGCACTGTACACTCCTACGCATTACACTCCTGACCAGTACACACCTTACCAGTACACATTTGCACATTACACACCCTCATAGTCCACAACTGCACAGTGCACGCCATTTCTAGACACATGTATACCACCACAGAATACACGTATATAGAGTGAAGATTATGTGTACGAGAATTGATTATAAAACATTTTGCTTGTGCACCTATATAACTGAATGATCAAATTTTTTTCAGAGCCCAGTCATTAAATTGTAAAACCCGCCGACAACTTCTATTCAAAGATACAGCTGATCGATACAAAAATTATTTGAAATAAATGTCAACATTGACATTAATATATAACAGTATCTGTACTTTGTATAAACTTTTAATTAACTTCACTTTCTGTGGATTTGATTGTGTGTTGATCTTGTAATTCAATTTCGAACCTGTTCTAATTTAGTGAGAGAGTTCAAATTTGGGAAACACCTATATATTTCTCCTTAGCGATGCACTGTTTTTTTTTTAATAATTACGAGTCTATAACCTGACCAGGGCTCGATTTACCGCCGGGGATGCCGGGGATATCCCCGGCACTGAGACCGGTCATCCTCGGCACTGAGACCTGTCATCACCGGCACTGAGACCGGTCATGTCCGGCACTGAGACCGGTCATCCCCGGCACTGGTTTTTCCTTAACTCGAGCACTGAACCTGACATCGTGTAGAATTACAAAGCTAACCATATTTAAGTATTTTTTATAATGATTGTTAGGATGGAGATTAGGACGTTTAAAAGAAAGGATGAGGCGGGGCTCAAAATAGTAAAGCTATTTATAGTATTAGATAGACTCGCTAAATTATACTTCATTGTGTAAAGAAAAGAAAAAGCAAGTTTGATTCATTTAAAACTAAAAACTCTAAAATAAAATTAAAAACTATTTTTTGAATAATCTTTTGTTAAAATGGAGTTTTTTTTTAAAATTCATTAGATCATACAAATATTTATTAAACTTAATTATTGCTAAACTTCAAAGCGCGGTTGAATACAATCTACTGAACTAAATATGTCTTCAATTAGCGGACCAATGGCAATAAATAAACCAATACTCTATAGATATAGATGGGCAGCCTTGTTCATATTTTTAGCATGATAATTTATTTAAATTTTTGTTTGATCCACATGAATTCTTTCGTTTACGTTTTAGTGCGTATTATTGAAAGTTTATTTCGAATATAAAAAGTTTTTTTTTTAATTTATTTTCTCTTCATGAGTGTCTAAGATGTTAAAATTTTAACAACAAAAATAGATAATAATAATAAATAATTACAATAAAAAATTAAGAACTTATTTTAATGTTCTTTCAACAATGGAACTAGCTCTTAAGGCTTTTTAATCAAATAAACTTAATCTTTGAACAAATGATTCAGTTTTTGAACAAACATAAAATAACAATGTAAATAAAATAACACACTCTATCGACAGGAGAATCAGATCATCAAAGGGGAAAAAATGAAACCTACTATACGTTACGAATAAAACCACAAGAAAACTACTAACAACGAAGAAGGGAATCAGGGACCTGCTCTATTAAAGAGCCTGCTCTTCGCATAAAACAAACCTGCTCTTTGCATAAAAAAGAGACTGCTCTTTGCACAAAGAAGCATGCTCTTTCAAAGCACATCAATTCTTTGTACACCAACAGATGCTCCATTCGCTGGGTGTATGGGTAAAAACATTTCCTAACAAGAGATTTCAAATATACGACCCGGTTGTTGCCAGGACGACCAGCTAACAGAAATAGCTCCTGTCCACTTGCCCTGAATACAACGCGCTGATCTACCTGGTTACGTGGACAGTGGACACAAGTGGCCTGAGGACTCGTGTAGATGTTTGTTCTTTGATACGCCGAGTGTGTGTCTTTGTTTGTTTGGAAGTGTCTGCGTCACCTGTTTTGTTTCAAAATGTTTCCATTGGGCGATGAACACTTTGAATATTAAGTTCAATTAAATTTGTTTGTAATAAAAAGTTCAATTAAATTTGTTGATAATAAAAAGTTCAATTAAATTTGTTTGTAATAAAATGCATTAAAAAGTAATAAATTCCATGCATCGTACGAATATCTATATCACCTATCATTACTAAAATAAAAAGCGTGTGTGTCAATCTTGATCTCCATTTTTATGTTGTTGTTGTTGTTGCTTAAAATGTACTTTTTATTAGTGTAAAAACATTTAAGTCCAATATATTGTAATAAATTTGTTTTGTTTTTTAATGTATTAGAATTAAAGTAAAACAAATTTTGTCCAATATATTGTATTAAATCTATTAATGCATTGAATGACATATTTTGTCCAATATATTGTATTAAATCTATCAATGCATTGAAAGACATATTTTGTCCAATATATTGTATTAAATCTATCAATGCATTGAAAGACATATTTTGTCCAATATATTGTATTAAATCTATCAATGCATTGAAAGACATATTTTGTCTAATATATTGTCTTAAATCTATCAATGCATTGAAAGACATATTTTGTCCAATATATTGTCTTAAATCTATCAATGCATTGAAAGACATATTTTGTCCAATATATTGTATTAAATCTATCAATGCATTGAAAGACATATTTTGTCCAATATATTGTATTAAATCTATCAATGCATTGAAAGACATATTTTGTCCAATATATTGTATTAAATCTATCAATGCACTGAAAGACATATTTTGTCCAATATATTGTATTAAATCTATCAATGCACTGAAAGACATATTTTGTCCAATATATTGTCTTAAATCTATCAATGCACTGAAAGACATATTTTGTCCAATATATTGTATTAAATCTATCAATGCATTGAAAGACATATTTTGTCCAATATATTGTATTAAATCTATCAATGCATTGAAAGACATATTTTGTCCAATATATTGTATTAAATCTATCAATGCATTGAAAGACATATTTTGTCCAATATATTGTATTAAATCTATCAATGCATTGAAAGACATATTTTGTCCAATATATTGTATTAAATCTATCAATGCATTGAAAGACATATTTCGTCCAATATATTGTATTAAATCTATCAATGCATTGAAAGACATATTTTGTCCAATATATTGTATTAAATCTATCAATGCATTGAATGACATATTTTGTCCAATATATTGTATTAAATCTATCAATGCATTGAAAGACAAATTTTGTCCAATATATTGTATTAAATCTATCAATGCATTGAAAGACAAATTTTGTCCAATATATTGTATTAAATCTATCAATGCATTGAAAGACAAATTTTGTCTAATATATTGTATTAAATCTATCAATGCATTGAAAGACATATTTTGTCCAATATATTGTATTAAATCTATCAATGCATTGAAAGACATATTTTGTTCAATATATTGTATTAAATCTATCAATGCATTGAAAGACATATTTTGTCCAATATATTGTATTAAATCTATCAATGCATTGAAAGACATATTTTGTCCAATATATTGTATTAAATCTATCAATGCATTGAATGACATATTTTGTCCAATAAATTGTATTAAATCTATCAATGCATTGAAAGACATATTTAGTCCAAAATATTTGATCTCACTTTTTTCGACATGCTTTAAGAGGTACATAGAATCGAAAAAAATCCAAGATTTTACCCAAAAGCCTATCGAGTCATGCCAATTAGTTATGTACCGTAAGTGTAATGAAGTCGAAAATATATTAAGCCTACAGCATTGGCACATTTTTAGTGTGTTACCTAAAAAAGCGTGGGTCCTTTTTTTTCCATCTTGATTTGATATTTCAGAAACTAAATAACGTTTGTTCCCCTCTGTAAGACATGTTAAACTGGCTATGATGTGGACCTTAATGACAACCGCATACTTTATGACAAATATGAATGCTGTTCTCACTGCCACCCTACCCCCGCCTCACAGGAACACGCAGTTACAAATAAGTTACAATTAAATATCGAGACATTGAATAATACACACAAAAAAAGGAATATGTTACCATCTTAATGAATATTCAACACAAAAAAGTTTTATTTTATTTTTCAACAATTTATTTATGTCTTCTCGTTATCGTCTGCTACTGTTTTGTTGTTAATTTATATTTACGTATTTATTTTTTAAATTTTTCAGTTATTTACTTTTTTTTGTACTTATTTTTTTTTTCCAATTTTAATATAATCATTAAAATGTCCAAACGTAAGTCGGCGGCTCGTTATGAACAATCTTCGAGTACAAATATTTTGTACTTTAATTTTGGAACATCCACAATATAAGCCTATCCGTATATGTAAGAACAGCGTGTAAGAAATTAAGAAGCCGAATTGAACGTGCGCGCGGATGCTGTAATCTTACCACATCAACTTGCCTCTGTGCTGCAAAATGGCATAATGAAGTACCGTATTTATTTTTTACTTTTCAGTGCATTTTTGTAAAAGCTTTATTTTTTTTTTTTAATGCTTCGTTTGATAATTACTGTTTAATTAAACAAATAACCCTAAGTTATTAGCGTTGACGGGTAAAACGTAATTTGTGACGTATGAAATGTAGGTCATTTCAGCACATTAGGTAGGTGGCATATTAGGTAGATTGCATAAATTGGTTGGTTCGGTTGGTTTGTTTGGTTTGATTGGTTGGTTAGCTGGTTTGGTTGGTTGGTTAGCGTTGACTGGTAAAACGTAATTTGTGACGTATGAAATGAAGGTCATTTCTGCACATTAGGTAGGTGGCATAAATTAGCACACATATCTTTACCTAATGGTGTGTTAAAGTCAGGTACCTATTTAAAGCTGGGTGGACTTGATGGATTCTAACCAACCTTCACCAGGAGTATACAAAAATGTGCCCTAATACGTGACCTATCTTAGATTTACCAGAAATCCTCCCCATGATTTTGCTATGTTAAGTTATTTTCTAAAAGTTTTGTTATCAGCTGAAATCTGAATATTTTACTGGCTAAAAATAAAACAACACAGCAATAGCCCAATCATTATCAGATATCACTGCCCTTATCTTAATTATCACAGAAAGAATGCAGACAAAAAAACCCCGTTAGCCGTGTGTAAAAGCACATTCGTCAAACTGCAACTGATAATATGGAACAATGTTTTGGTACCGAAGTTGTGTAGTAATAATTACTTGTGGGTGTAAAAACACTAATTCAAGGTACTGATAAAAATACGCAACATTGCTTTTGTAGTATAGTATCTGTTGAGTAGAAATAACTGGTGCGCATGAGAACAAAGATAATCTAACGGTACTGATAACAAGGACGCCGATTATTATTTTTGGGTTCCAAAGCTGTGTAGTATAACTTTTTGGTGTTGTTTTTAAAAGGGTTTTTTAAATTTATTTTATTAATAGTATTATTATTGAACTAGATGTGATAAAATATAGTTCACGGGTAAGATCCCTGCTCCCAGCTATGCAACTAGAAATGCCTCCTCCCTCTGGTGTGCCCTGGCAATATCTTGATAAACGGGGCCACCCAACCCCGACCTTTAAGTTTATTATACTTTGGGAAAGAATGAGGGGTGGGGCTAGGTTTAAGTCTGGCTACAGTGAAGGGGCGTGTAGGGGCTGGCCTGGCTGTTCAATTACGGGTTAGAACCCTTGTGGCGTGCGTGATGCATCAAGGCCGTGTCCACTTGAAATAGAAAAATGCGGGTTGTACCCATGGCCATTGTACCCATGGCCATTGTATCCATTGTACACCTAACCAATGGTAGATGCAGTCTCCCAATAGAAGATAGACATATAAACATACCGTTATTACGGAGAAATTCAACAGGTTAGCCGATATTTCACAAACAGTATCAGGCACTGGAGAAAGTTGGTGAAATGTTACTCAAGTCCACCCAGCTTTAAATGGTTACATGACTTTAGTCGGGGCAAGTAAAGGCGGCTGGGCGTTGTGCTAACCAGGCAGTGCGTATTTCTCCACCAGCGACGTGAGACATTCTCGGCGGACCCAGGTACGACAACCCGGGCTCGAGCATTGTAGGGGGCCCCGTACTTTTGAAATTTATATTATTTACTCATTTAGGTGCAGTTGTGAAAAGGGGGGGGGGATATGGGCCGATGACTAGCGAAATGGATAGTTAACTTGACTCACAGTCAAAGGGCACATGGTTCAATCGAATATATGCTGCGGACATAGAGAAGAGATGTGCGCCACCAAGTCTACAAGCCCCACAGAAAGGACACACGTAAGCACACAAAAGATATATCTGTTGATGTGTCTATGCATTCACCCAAAGGACCATATCGGCTAAGGGTAAAAATAAAACAAAGAAAGGCCGCGGAGTCAGGGTTTTTTTTAGGGGGCCCAACATTTTCTAGCTGTGGCCCTGCACTAACACTAGTCACTACGTCCGTTTTTTTTTTACCTCTGTGTTCCTCTGAAACAGCTGAACTACACATTACCCTCTTGTACACCATCCTCAACATACCTCACCCCCGCCTCTTTATTTTACAACATCCCTCTCCACCTCCCCACCCCTTTCTGGTACACCGCAGTTACAACACACCCTCCCACCCAGCGGTAATAACCAGCGAGACCACTGCGACCATAAACTACCCGACTGCTGAAGACTGTTGTGCAAACATTGAGAGCTGTTTGCAGCAGGCGGCCATCACCGCTGTTTGGTCGGTCATCCAATCCGACACAAGATTTGGTCGACATCTTGTTTTATGGAACACCAATTTACCATCTGCTCGGGAAAAAAAGCTAAAATCAAGACTCCGATAATTAGGGGATTTCCTGGAGGCAATTATGGATTTCTTTCATTTTTTTTTTGTTTGTTCTGTTAATAAATACAATTGATTGTTAAGAAAGTTGCCAGACAGGCTTACATATTGTGTTAATGTTGTTATGAACAAGTTAACAAACATTTCATCTGTAACGAAAAGAGTAATACGAAAACACGAAAACAACCATTTGATAAAAGAGAAAGCGTTTGTTGAAATTTAAGTCTGTATTGGTTATTTATTATTTTTATTTGAAGATTCACGCTCATAGTGAAATATATAAAGTTGGTACACTGTAGACGATGCATTTAGTGGTCCGCGGAAATAAAGTGGGTAACTAAGTAGCCGCGGTAATCAGCTAATAAATGTAGTGTTCCGTGGGAATCCACTGGTTAATGTAGTGTTCCGCGGGAATCAGCTAGTTCATGTAGTGTTCCGCGGTAATCAGCTAGTTAATGTAGTGTTCCGTGGGAATCCGCTGGTTAATGTAGTGTTCCGCGGGAATCAGCTAGTTAATGTAGTGTTCCGCGGTAATCAGCTAGTTAATGTAGTGTTCCGTGGGAATCAGCTGGTTAATGTAGTGTTCCGCGGTAATCAGCTAGTTAATGTAGTGTTCAGCGGTAATCAGCTAGTTAATGTAGTGTTCAGCGGTAATCAGCTAGTTAATGTAGTGTTCAGCGGTAATCAGCTAGTTAATGTTCCGCGGGAATAAACTAGTTAATTTAAATGGGTCTCCCCCTTCCCTGACCGATCCTTCTATTACGTCATTTGAGCCACGGGCTCCTGAAAGGTGTTCGGTGGTAACTTCCTTGCGTCTGATTGACAGGAATAATCCTATACAGAGAAATGGATTGGGTGGGGTGGGAGAGAGGCGGCTATCAATGAGAACGGTTCTGACCATAACTCTGTACTACGCCGAACCAAAGAACCAAAGAACCCTTAGTTGAAGGCATCACACAAATAGCTGGCAGTCTGGCTGTTTACATATTTAAAAAAAAAAACAAAAAAAACCAAACTTGTATTGACAAAACTCGCGTCGGAAAGTGCAAATACACGATGTGTTTACGAGTCGTCTATGAAATTAGAAATATTTAGAGGGAGATAAATATTTTGTAAATAAATCGATTTTGGACTATGAAGAATATATGTGGGTAATTTTATCAACCAATAGAATATATTAGTCCAAGTTTTTTTTTTTCTTTCTTTGATCCTCGGCTATTTCCTTTTGATTTCAGTAAATCTCTTTTTAACACTTTTTAACACAAGTAAATAGAACACTGATATTAGTTTCTTTCCCCAAAGTAAGAGTGTAAAGTGAATAATTTGTTTTGTATGAATTATTTTTTTTTGTTTTTTAAAGGGAAAAAAAAAAGAAAGCGAAGAAAAAATTTTTTTTAGCAATAATAAGGAGGAGGGGGGGAGTGGAGTGCAATCAGAATTTCAAAAAAACTGCAACGTGTTGCACAGTTGTTTGTTTCGTTTCAACCTTATCAGCGAAATGTTTGTTTTTAAATTAAATTTAGAACCAAAAAAAATAAAATACTCCTGTTGGTTTATTTATTTATTGTACTTTAAGTGAGAAGGTCAACCTTCATTAAAAGCCTTACAAAAACACATTCATACATATATTTACAGCTATTTACACAAGCATTATGTTAAGGTACCTAAAATCTATTAAGAATGCAATTAGTAAATTTAACGAGTATGTCTTGGTTGTTAGAGTAATCCACACTGGCAGTACATCTAAATATGCCTATTGCAGTACATATAGATATGTCAATGGCAGTACATATAGATATGTCAATAGCAGTACATCTAGATATGCCTATGGCAGTACATATAGATATGTCTATGGCAGTACATATAGATATGTCTATGGCAGTACATATAGATATGTCTATGGCAGTACATATAGATATGTCTATGGCAGTACATATAGATATGTCTATGGCAGTACATATAGATATGTCGATGGCAGTACATATAGATATGTCAATGGCAGTACATATAGATATGTCAATGGCAGTACATATAGATATGTCTATGGCAGTACATATAGATATGTCTATGGCAGTACATATGGATATGTCTATGGCAGTACATATAGATATGTCTATGGCAGTACATATAGATATGTCTATGGCAGTACATATAGATATGTCAATGGCAGTGCATATAGATATGTCAATGGCAGTACATATATATATGTCTATGGCAGTACATATAGATATAGCAGTATATTATCTTTTCTTTTTAATTTTTCTATTTATTTTTATTATACATAGACAGATGATCTTTAAAGCACAGTACTTCAATAAAGTTTTTATGTCTCAATATGTGTCGATAACAATTACTACAAAAATTTATATATTAGAGTTGGGACGATACAGTGGCGTAGTGAGGGGGCATCATGCTCCGGGTGCTACTCACAAAGGGGCGCCAAACGGTATATTTTACATACAATATTATATGGTTTTCAAATTGATTAATAACATTGTGCAAACCAGGCTGTAAATGTACTCTCATTGGCCACTCACGTCTCGTGAAGTGCTGGTCCGCAGCCCTCCTACCCCACAAAGAAAACAGAAGTTCTGAATTTGATTTAGATAGACCTAAATCTCGTACTAAGTCATCAAGTTCTTGTTGGTTAGGGAAATGAGGTGTCTGAAAGCACAGTCATCAGGAGCTCACCCGGTGTGTCTGCATCACAATGATATGCAGCTGCTTCTTCGAATTGAGGTGAGTTAGGAACAGGCAATTCATCACTGTGGAACTGGCCCAATAGAAGAGGGTATTCTTGGATAAACTAGAGTCAGCCTATCCTTCGGCTTATTATACTTTGAAATGTCAACCATGCAGAAATAACAGTCATCATGATGATTCGTCGGTTCTCTCCATATTCTCAGAATCGCAAAGGGCATTGAATTTCGGATTCCACGCAGCCATCCATCCAGAGTTGATCTTCAGCTGCTACAACTGTAGTGTGGTGCCCATGATTTGTCCTGATCTCCAGTAGCCATGCCAAAATAAGCATGATATGCAGTGAAGAATTTTGTACCACTAACAATCTTATGTTTAGTTTGTGTTGGACTAATATAGTAACCACAAACATAACAGAATGAGTCAGGACAAAGCTTGCAAGATCTACTAGACATATTCACCACTTCATATAACAGTTGTAATTAGTTAAACTGAAAATAAACAAAGTATGTGGGAGTATGTGGGGCGCTAAAAAGGTATTGTGACACAGGCGTGAGTTAAGCTCGCTTCGCCACTGGGACGATACGAAGGCTATTACATCTATATATGATTATATATTAGAGATGGGGCAATATGAAGGCTATTACATCTATATATGATTATATATTAGAGATGGGGCAATATGAAGGCTATTACATCTATATATGATTATATATTAGAGATGGGGCAATATGAAGGCTATTACATCTATATATGATTATATATTAGAGATGGGGCAATATGAAGGCTATTACATCTATATATGGTTATATATTAGAGATGGGGCAATATGAAGGCTATTACATCTATATATGGTTATATATTAGAGATGGGGCAATAGAAGGCTATTAACACAATATTTTTGTATATAACAGATGGGCAATAAGAAATGTTTTCTCATGTTTTCCATAGGATTTCTGACTTTAACGTGATAGAAATTTCGAGAATTTGGAAGAAACTCGATGGTTCGATTACAAATAATAAGGTGAATGGGACAAAATAAATCTCTGATTCCGAAACTTAAAAAAAAAAAAGGAATACATAAAAAATTGTTATGGTGAAACGATAGAATGAGATAGAGAGAGAGAGACAGAGAAAGAGAGAGAGGGGGGAGTGGGAGAGAGAGAGAGAGAGAAGAAGAAGACGCAGAAAAGAGAGAGAGAAAAAGAACGACAACGTACAGAAAGAACACGTTACGCAAGACTCAGAAAGAGTGTTCATCAGTCATGTCAGTCATGCCATATTTTGTCATATGACTGCTAACTGGCTAAGTCAATTTTGTGTTTTCATTTGACTTGTAGATTTTCTTTTTAAATGTCAACACGAAATTTAGTCCAAAAAAAAAAAGAGCCAGTTTGTCTGTAATACACTTGTATGTACGTCTTCGTGTCAGCCCCCGTGTGTGTGTGTGTGTGTGTGTGTGTGTCTGTAAATATGTTCTTGTATGTGGAACTGTTTATTTTTATTATGTTAAACACAAGGAGGAATGTAAAAAAAAGTTTGTTTTTTTTTTGCCCCCATTGAGAAAGTAAGACGACCTGTCAGTGTCATAGTGCCAGTGTTGACACAAACACTTGACGTGGCGCTCAGTCCAACAGACCATCGCAGAAACAGAAAAAAAAATACGGTTTAAAATAAACTGTCTGTCTTCAGCAATGTCTGTCTGCAGCACTGAAGTTCTCCTCTTTGGAACGACAAGTCAAAAACTGGGAAGTTTAAAGTCTAAAACCAAGGCTCTCAACCTTTTTCTGAGACGGTACCCCAAAGGGGAGACGGTACCCCAAAGGGTGTGAAAGTATTTCCGCAGGTATCTTCTCACATGTAAAGTTCTTCAAATTTTTGGTTGGTCTAAACGTAAATTATATGTCGCTGCCTACCCCTGCATAAACTTTCTCGAAACCCTTTGGGGTACGCGTACCATCGGTTGAGAACCGTGGGTCTAGAGTCTAGAAGAAGGGAGAAAACTAACTGTGGCTTGGCCGCAAATCTCAAGGGAAATAGAAAGAGTCATTTCAAGAGGAATGGGTTGTTTCTGTTGCGGTATAAAGCAACCACTAATGAGACTGCATCAGTGGGAAGATTAAAAAAAAAACTGACCATTATTATTAGGATTTGAAGACAATGAGTAGTTAGGCAGACAGGTAGTTAGGCAGACAGGTAGTTAGGCAGACAGGTAGTTAGATTGATGAAAGGCAGAAAGAATTGTTGACATAGATACACCACACAAAGACAGACATACAGACACAGATAGATAGAAAGATAGAAAGAAAGATCGATAGATAGATAGATAGATTAGATAGATAGATAGATAGATAGATAGATAGATAGATAGATAAATAGATAGATAGATAGATAGATAGATAGATAGATAGATAGATAGATAGATAGATAGATAGATAGATAGATAGATAGATAGATAGATAGATAGATAGATAGATAGACAGACAGACAGACTACAACCCAATATTTCTATTCCTTGTTGAACATCCGGTCTCTGTTAAACCTTTCCATATTTTCAGTTGTTTTTTTTTAATTACTATTATATTTCACAAGACCCCAATCCTGTCTGTTGCCACAGAATTTGGACCTATGCTGGGTAGAGAGTCCAGGTGAACACACACACACACACACGTACAGAGAGCTGTGTGCGTGGGGTGGAGCTGGGGATAACTTTATTGAGCACGTAAAAGCTCGTCAATCTCTCAGCCCGTGACACATTTACAAGATGTCGGCAAACAATGGCACAAAGTCCTCCACTGCATAAGGACATGGTTTAGTACGGGAGTGCAGAGGTGGGTGTGGAGGGGGGGGGGTTAGGAAAAGGTGGGGGGGGGGGGAGTAATCACGTCAAGCTTATTGACTTCGGATGAAGGTGGATGAGGGCAAAGACCCGGGGTTAGGGGGAGGGAGGGGGTGAGAGAAATAAATTTCAGAGCTTGGAACAAATGTATTCGGACACCCTACTTCTCCCCCCCCCCCTTTCCTTTTTCCAAGGTCTGGTTATATGACTGCATGACTTCTTAGTGTTGACTAGATACTTAAGTCAAAGGCATGGCACAGCTTCAGGTCATTTCTCTAATAAAAAAAAAACTTCGCTATGAAATAAACACCAAGCCATAAAAATAAACTTCGAACGCGTTTCATTAGAATACAGTTGCTCACTAAAACACTGTGATGGATTATTGGTCCAGAATCTAGCAAAAAGTAAAGTGTACGACGGGGGCGGGGGTGTAGGGTATGGGGGTAATGGTGAGTTTTGTCAAACGGACTCAAGGGTGAGGGAGGAAGTTGTTGTTGTTGTTTTTTTATTTTTTTTTTTTGTTTTGTCAGATATTTTTGGAAGAAGCTAAAAATTTCGTCTGCGTGACGAGCAGACGTGAGTCTGTTGTAGGAGCCTGGTGGACGCTGACGGCTGACTTTCTCCATTTCTGCCAAGTGTGACCCTCCGCTGGCGTACAGCCTGACACAGACCGGAGGGTGAGAAGCAGATGTTGGAAGGGTAAAGCCGCCCCCCCACCACCACCCCTCCCACCAACACACACACACACACACACACGAACAAACTACCGGGTGACCATAAAACATAACCCACTGAGCCAAGTATCAATATATATATAGTTCAGTGAATATAACAAAAGAGGTCACAGGACGAAACATCGACCAACAGACCCGGATGGTTTCTGATAGAGTCTCAAAAACTTGTATACATTCTATATACAGTGGATTCCACTTAATTGGGACACCGCTTAGTTGGGACAGCCGCTTATTTGGGACAAATCTCAAAGGAACCAAACCAAGATGCCAATAGTAAATTTGTATTTTTAATTGGGACAGCCGCTTAATTGGGACAAAAAGCCCCGGTCCCGATGTGTCCCAATTAAGCGGAATCGACTGTACATATATATAAAGAATAGAACAAAATTAGATGATAATGATAGATGCACCGAAAGATTCGTTTTTCAACATTGTTAGAAACAATAAATTCGTTGCAATGAATATTGTTATAGATACTTACAAAACATTGCCGTAACTAATCGAAACTGTATATATATAAACTTTCGACGCATATGCGGTTGTTTGATACAAAAAAATGTTGACAGTACTTTATTTATTACGCTTTAAAAAAAAATCAAACGCTATATGTCACTTTCCAAAAACTCATAAATTTTCCACAGGTTGCAAAATACTTTTTATTCACTATTCGCTGCGGGTTTCTTAGGTTTATGTTGATCTCCTAAACATATTTTTTAGGTTTATATTGATCTTTTAAACATTTTTTTCTTAGGTTTATGTTGATCTCCTAAACATATTTTTTCTTAGGTTTATGTTGATCTCCTAAGCATATTTTTTTAGGTTTATATTGATCTTCTAAACATATTTTTTCTTAGATTTATGGTGATCTCCTAAACATATATTTTTCTTAGCTTTATGGTGATCTCCTAAACATATTTTTAGGTTTATATTGATCTTCTAAACATATTTTTTCTTAGATTTATGGTGATCTCCTAAACATATATTTTTCTTAGCTTTATGGTGATCTCCTAAACATATTTTTTCTTAGGTTTATGTTGATCTTCTAAACATATTTTTTCTTAGGTTTATGGTGATCTCCTAAACATATTTTTTCTTACGTTTATGGTGATCTCCTAAACATATTTTTTCTTAGGTTTATGTTGATCTCCTAAACATATTTTTTCTTAGGTTTATGTTGATCTCCTAAACATATTTTTTCTTAGGTTTATGGTGATCTCCTAAATATATTTTTTCTTAGGTTTATGGTGATCTTCTAAACATATTTTTTCTTAGGTTTATGTTGATCTCCTAAACATATTTTTTCTTAGGTTTATGTTGATCTCCTAAACATATTTTTTCTTTGGTTTATGTTGATCTCCTAAACATATTTTTTCTTAGGTTTATGGTGATCTCCTAAACATATTTTTTCTTAGGTTTATGGTGATCTCCTAAACATATCTTTTTAGGTTTATATTGATCTTCTAAACATATTTTTTCTTAGGTTTATGTTGATCTTTTAAACATATTTTTTCTTACATTTATGTTGATCTCATAAACATATTTTTTCTTAGGTTTATGTTGATCTCATAAACATATTTTTTCTTAGGTTTATGTTGATCTCCTAAACATATTTTTCTTAGGTTTACGGTGATCTCCTAAACATATTTTTTCTTAGCTTTACGGTGATCTCCTACACCCTAATCGATCTTCTTTTAAAAAAAAATTTTATAATAAATGTTACCATTACATGTACACAATAAAGTATTGTGAATGTTTAGTTTACAAACAGATACAATTATTACAATTATGAAGCGCGTATGCACAATTTAATGAGTGTGTGAAATCCCATGGGACCCTCAGGTCGACAGTTTATGACTATCAGTCACCTTATTAGTTAGCGTAGGAAGGTTACCATTGGTTGTGTGGCCGCATAGGGCGCCGAATTAAGAAGGGTTGCACTTTCTCATTATGGAAAGGGCGCCAAAAATGTAACCTTTTATATCTTTTTTTTTTAAACTCAATCGATGTCTGTTGAAAGTAATGGTTCATCAAGAGTCAATATTAGAATGTGAAGTATCAGTAGAAATTGGGAAGAGACATGACGAGAAACATTGAAATAGTTTTAAAACAGATGTTGTTGTTGTTGTTTGTTTGTATTTATTCTGGTTTTTTTTTCGCAGTGTCTAGGTTTGTCAAGTACACACAACAAAACAGTGCAATAGTTTGAAACGTTTTAAAAACAGTTTTTTTTACGCCACGAGTTGGGGAAATCGGGACACACCTAAGATCTTTCCCACTATGGCTCCGATATACACTGTGGCTCCGATATACACTATGGCTCCGATATACACTGTGGCTCCGATATACACTATGGCTCCGATATACACTATGGCTCCGATATACACTATGGCTTGCACTGACGTCTGAATATCTCGCTAACCAAACATGCCATTTGTATGTAGTGGCTACAAGGAATAAACCAACTGTATATCATATAATTATATATCAACAACATGTCCATATATATATATATAATGTATATGCCTATACATTTTAAAGTTATTCGGAAAGTTCTACACACAGAAATATAAATGATTATTTATATTTTGTGGTTCTAAGTATTTCTTTTTACTTTTCCTGTCTGATTTTCTGGTGAAAAAAAAAACATCTTTGTATTGTAATCTTTGAACTAGATTTCTAGCAAGGGGGGAAAAAAAAAGGCTTTTATTTTTTTCATTTTTCCATAGATCCGCCACAAAGTCATATCGCAAAAAAAAAAAAATCCTAGCTGGCCACCCCAGACCTCGTTCTATATGCCAGTGTTTACTCGGAGATCGGGGCCAAAAAAAAGCTTTTAATGCACAGTTACCTGGAAACGCCGGAATTCAGCGTTCCGGGCAGCATTCATTATACCGCGGGGGCTGGGCTGGGCCGTGTGTGTGTGGTGGGGGGGGAGGGGTAGTTCTAGGGAATGTCAGGCTGTCAGGGTGGTGGTTCCGTGTGTGTGTGTGTGTGTGTGTGCTGCGCCTGTCAGTGTGCTAATGTTGACAACAAACTCGGTTCACTTATTTTTAACTCACCGCACCTCGCCCCCTTTCCCCCCCCCCACCCATCCACCCACCACGCCCTCTAATTTTGCCCCCACATTAAACCGTAGAACATTTAAGGTTAAGGAATTCAATGTAAGAATGGAATGTTATGCCGACAAGTATTTTGATTAAATAGTGACCATGGACGATAAGGTTATAACTCAACACAAGCTTTTTTTTTTTGACCTTCCTGTTTATAATAAATAGATCATATGTAAACCCAACAAGAGCTAATGGTTTACTTGCTAATTTATATCAGTGAAATGTCTTAATTTAAAAAAAAAACCCAATAAAAAACATCTGTTTACATCTCAGTGTATCTATTTATGTATTTGTCTGTATTATATCTAATTCCTGAATGTGTATATCTCAATGTATCTATTTATGTATTTGTCTGTATTATATCTAATTCCTGAATGTTTATATCTTATTAAAGTCTGGAATAAATATTAGCTAATCATATGACCATCTATCAGTCTCTATGACAATATGGTAAATCTGTCCGGTGTATGTTTCAATCAATACGTACCTAAATCACGGTATTACAATATTGGTGTTATTATTTTAAAAGTGACTATCTGGTAACACATAGTTTAACATATAGTTTAACATATAGTTTAACATATAGTTTAACATAAAGTTTACCTCTGATGTTACGATCCGGCATTACAGCGTAACTCCAACCCTGCATTTCCGGGCTGCCGATGTATGCTCCACTTATTCCTACTCCACCCGTAGTGCCTCCTCCGCCGACTCCACTCAAAACACGACTCCCGTATCCGTCCTGCCTGGACAACTGAAGGGTGAGCACAGATTCTGTCCTGGGGGCCGAGATCCCGCTGCCCACATTGTCCTGCCCAGCGTACTCGTACTTGATCGACTCGGGGACGGCCGGATTCAGGCTCGTGTATACGCCCTCGTTGGGCGAGCCCCACATGGATGGGATGGGGGATTGCCCGTGGCCGTTGTTGTACCCGCTACTCGTCGGCGTGTGGGCGCTGGACCTTTGGGTGGAAGAAAACATCGGGGAGGCGTAGGAGGACAGCTGGTGGGCGCCGGCGTCCGAGTAAGGTATCCGCCGCACGGGGCTGGGCGAAATGTAGTACTGACCGGCACTGATGGAAGAGTTCGTCAAATTGGCGTAGCTGATGCCCTCCGGCTCCCCGCTGGCGATGTACTGCTGCGCCGACATGGACTGGCGCCCGCCTTCGTGCGACGCCACCGTCATGCTCTGTCGAGAGCCGTCCAGGCCTTGGAAAAAGAACTCCACATCCTCCTGGGGCAGGAGCGGCGAGTCGAACTGGTTGGATGGAGGTGTGTTTCTGTAAGGGGGATTAATCTGAGAAGAAGACGCGTTGGGGGGACCCAGAGGCGTCAACTGCGAGGAGGCGGATGAGCTGTGATGGGCCAAGAGGGCAGAGTTCCCTAAAGAGTGATTGGCTGAAAACGAGTGATTAAGGGGGGTTAACCGAGACGATAAAGACGAGCCCTTGACATGGATGACTGACGATGACGCAGCCCTCGCCTGCTCCTGACCGTGAAGTTCTGAATATGAAGGGGGCGTGTCCTTACCCTCCAGGGCCACGTCGGCGCCCTGCTGGAAACGATGGATCGAGGGATAAGACCCTTTGCCGGGGGCTCCGCCTGTTGCGTTCACTGAGGCGACGTATTCTGGCACTCCGGCACTGACCGCAACAGCCTGAGGTGGCGGGGGCCCTAGCTCGTCTTGATGAAACCTTTCTGCGTCGTACGGCGGGGAATCCTTAATGATTCGTTTCTGATCTCCGGAGCTGAAGAAACCGTGTACGAGCTTGCGGTGCGCTCCGAACTCGGAAGTGAAGATAACTTTCTGATTGGCTGAAATGATTCCGGAGAAGTCACGCGAGTCTCTTGCGGGGCTTTTAGATTCTCTAATTTCCGTTTTGACCGTCGTCACCAGCCCTGTCAGAGGCGTAGACGCCCTCCTGTATCCCTGCGCTGTCGACGCCGCCGGTCCCGCTGGTGAAGAAGGGGACGACGACGACGCTGAGTTCACGCTGGGTGGAGCGACGGGGGAGTGCCGGGGCGTCAACGAGGAAGAGCCAGTGGGTGCCGAGATCGAGGTGGGCGTTCCGGCGATGCGGTCGCTGACGTGGGCCGGGGGTGTGACGGCGATGGGGCGGGCCTTCCAGTGGTCACCTTGCGACATGGATGACGTCATCTAACGACACAATATGGATACGCACGTATAGTTGGTCTTACTTCTCCCTCCAGCCAAGGAATATAAAAAACTGTCCACCCACTGTCCAGGTGGAAGTGATGGGGGGGGGGGGACTACTGACGTCGGAAAATCGAGGAACCAGTCTTTGCTCTTACGTGTCTCGTTCTGCTGTGAATTAGGAATAGAAAAAAAAAAGATAGTTATAATCTTATACGGAATCACCTCAAATCATAAAAAAATTACATTCAAGTGAGTTTTCTTCTTCTTTTTTTGTTTTGTCTTTTTTAAAAGGAAATAAAAATAAAATTCTTTAGGAAATAAAATTCTAAGCAAACAAGTCTTGGATCGTGTTCATAGAGAACATAAATACATATTTTGATTGGTTGGTTTATTTGAAGATCATCTATTGGTTTAAATTATATGTGAACTTCCTAGTCCTCAGTTAAGACTACCAGTGAAATACATTTGCGAACATTTAAATCGGAAATAAAGAAAAACAAACAACAACATTCCTGTGAATGAGTCTTATTATAAAGCAGTGGTGTAGATACCAAACTGTTGACCTGAGAGTCCCGGGTTCGATCCTCGGTGAGATAAATTAGAAATTTTGTCCAGGTGTAATTGTTTCAAAGTCGTCCCACAAGTCAACTCAGCTTTATGTGGGTGCCTGACTTAAAAGTTGGGGAAGCAAAGGCGTTGTGCTAACCACACAATTCCTTCATATGTTGAGGTTACAGAAACAGGTGAATTCTACACTTCATTTGCCTTATAAAAGTAATGATTTAAGATTCAATTAAAAAAAAAAAATAAATACATAAAATATTTGGTAAAATATGCAAGAAACAAAAAAATATGCGTCTCAAAATAAACATTTTTTTCCTATTATTTTATATCATTATTATTGTTCACAAAGTCTTGTTAAACTGACCATGATTCGTCCCTTTAATGTATGTAACTATATGGACAACCGCGGTGCTTCTCTCATTGAGTGGCCTCCCTTGTTATACAATAAACAAGTGAATTTAGTTTAATAATGAGTTCTCCTTAGTTGTTCTACTTGGATCAAGCATTAACCAATATAACTGTTAAATTACATGTTTAAACCAGTTTATTCACATGTGCCCGTTCAAGTTCATCCAACGGCTATAATATCAAGTTAATATGATTTATTGATTCGATTTTATTTTTGCAGCTTTGAAGTAATGACCTTTGACTCTGATTGACGCATTTACGTGCTGCGTTAAAAAAATCTTAATAAAAAAGTTAATGTGTCAATAGCGCATTAATACCAATTAATTAACATTATATATTCATTATATATATATGTTACCGGCAAAGTGTGAAATCCGGCATTCTATAGAATGCCTAGGCAATGTATAGAATGCCTGAATTTTTCAGGCAAAGTATGAAATAAATTGCTATTTCATACATTGCCGAGTTCCCGTTCCGCAAAGTATGTAACTATTGGCTGGTGAAACACTATGATGTCATGATGGTGGAAAAAGAAGGTGTGAGTGCCATTCAGTTTTACGTCGCGGACTCCGAGTTATTTGACGTACTTCATAATGACCATTTGGCTATTGGTCATGGAGGACGGGACAGAATGTTGAAAGAACTATCACCCAAATACAAGAACATTACATGTCATGATATTGAACTGCATGTTAACCTTTGTGAACCTTGCCAGAAAAAAACAAAAAGGCGTCAAAAAAGGCATTGTAGTTAAGCCGATGGTTTTTTCAGAATTCAAATCCCGTTGTCAGGTCGATCTCATCGACTTTCAATCCCATCCTGATGGGGAACACAAGTTTATAATGGTGTATCAAGACCATCTCACCAAGTTCGTGGTTCTCAGGGTCCTGAAGACAAAGAGGGCAGAAGAAGTTGCATACCAGCTCGTAGACATATTTACCTTGCTTGGTGTTCCAACAATTCTACAGTCCGATAACGGCAGAGAATTTGCAAACAGTGTGGTAAGCAGCTTATAGGAGTACTGGCCCACCTTGAAGATCGTTCATGGTAAGCCGCACCACTCACAAAACCAGGGGAGCGTCAAAAGAGCTAACCAGGACATCAAAAATATGTTGTGTGCTTGGATGCAAGATGGAAAAACTGGCCGCTGGAGTGAGGGGTTACGGTTCGTCTAACTCATGAAGGACAGACCTTTTCATTCTGAGATTAAAAGATCACCATACGAAGCACTCTTTTGGCTGCAAAGCTAAAAGTAGGCCTCACAACGTCGTCCCTACCTGACGATGTTTTACAAGATGTGGAAACAGAGGAAGATCTCAAAAAAAGAATACAGAGCATACAAACAACACAAGAGCAGATAGACAGAGATGAAGGAATGCAATACACAGCCCTTTCTGCAGAAGACATGCATGAGGATGCAAACCATGATGGAAAAGTATGCACAATTTATAAATTTTATACTTTGCCAAAATGACACTAGTCATTCTATACAATGCCTAGGCATTGTATAGAATGACTAGGAAAAGTATGCACAATTTAAAAATTTTATACTTTGCCTAAAACCACCAGGCATTCTATACATTGCCTAGGCATTCTACAGAATGCCGGAATTTCACACTTTGCCGGTAACATATAAACTTTTTTTTTTAAAAATAAAGTGTTTATTAATATGCACTGAAACTTAGAGAAATAACTTTTTACATCATACAAATAATTATTTAAATTATCATTACTCAAAATATAAACGTGGTGGCCCATCTAGATATATGGATTATTTATTTCTTTATTGATGCCAATCTACTAATGTAAAGACAAACTAAGTTCAATTTACTGTTATCGCCAATCTACTAATGTAAAGACAAACTAAGTTCAATTTACTGTTATCGCCAATCTACTAATGTAAAGACATACTTAGTTCAATTTACTGTTTTCGCCAATCTACTAATGTAAAGACATACTTAGTTCAATTTACTGTTATCGCCAATCTACTAATGTAAAGACAAACTAAGTTCAATTTACTGTTATCGCCAATCTACTAATGTAAAGACATACTTAGTTCAATTTACTGTTATCGCCAATCTATTAATGTAAAGACATACTTAGTTCAATTTACTGTTATCGCCAATCTACTAATGTAAAGACATACTTAGTTCAATTTACTGTTATCGCCAATCTACTAATGTAAAGACATACTTAGTTCAATTTACTGTTATCGCCAATCTACTAATGTAAAGACAAACTTAGTTCAATTTACTGTTATCGCCAATCTACTAATGTAAAGACATACTTAGTTCAATATACTGTTATCGCCAATTTAAAGCTGCAGATAGGACCCTTTCAACGATTGCTTCCTTATAGATATAATTTTAAGAAACCCCACCGATGGATACAATTAACTAGGGCCCCTGGGCATATTTCAAGTTCTCAGCCAAGGAACCGCCCCCCCCCCTCCCAAACACACGAGATCGACTCTGATTCAAGGTAAAGACACAAATCTTCGGTCGCCTTGAGTTAAGGGACATGTGATACGGGACTATCTAAATTTCAGTAAGTCTGACAGAAGGAAAAAAAAAACTTTTCATACTCGAATGATCTGAAATTCGAAAGAAAGGGATCAGATACAGGTTAGCAGAAATGGGCGTACTTTCCCAATGCAATGGGCGTACTTTCCCAAATGCAATGGTCGTACTTTCCCAATGTAATGGGCGTACTTTCCCAATGCAATGGGCGTACTTTCCGAAATGCAATGGGCGTACTTTCCCAATGCAATGGGCGTACTTTCCCAAATGCAATGGGCGTACTTTCCGAAATGCAATGGGCGTACTTTCCCAATGCATTGAGCGTACTTTCCAAATGTTTGTCAACTTGTTTTACTCGAACGAAAAAAAAAAATTCAGTGTTCTTGTTCATACACATTTCAAAGACAGTCTGAAAAATAGAGAACGGCCACAAAGACGGGGGTGGGGTGGTGGCAGGGGGGAGGAGGGGGAAGATAAGACAAACTACAATTTCAAATTGAGTGTACAGATAGTGGAGTCTGTGAAGAGTTTTAGGACGATCCGTTTCAACCAATCAACAAGTCGAGTTTATCTCGCGAGTAAAGAGGGGGAATGGGTGTTGGGAGGACCACAATTGAAACTGTGTTGCGCACAAGTGGGTCAACAATAGTAGCTGATTCAACTAACAGTAGATCACTTTACACATTTTTATATTCTCTGTTTTTTTTTTTTAAATTGTTGGTTTCCCTTGACAGATACATTGAAAAAAACTAGACTAGTATCATTCAAATACAGATAGCGCGAAACAAAACAAAAAAAAATATGTCTTATCCGTAGCAGACGGCTATCTTTGTGTCCAGAGTTTCAATGGCTGTTGAAATGGTTACCAGTTGTTGGGGTTTTTTTTATTCTTTAGTTGTTTTTTTTTTTTGTTGTTGTTGTTATGTGGACATTTTGATCATCAATTTAGAATTTAAAAAAAAAAAAAAGGTTTTATGAGTTTCAACTTGAAAAATTTAAAAAAAATATTTAGTCTGGGAAACAGAATGTGTTCAAATTAATAAACAAGTTGAAAATCCAGCTGGGTTGAAAGTGGAACACAAGCTGGGTTGAAAATGAAACACCAGCTGAGTTAAGAGTAAAACACCATCTAGGTTGAAAATGAAACACCATCTAGGTTGAAAATGAAACACCATCTAGGTTGAAAGTAAAACACCATCTAGGTTAAAAGTGAAACACCATCTAGGTTAAAAGTGAAACACCATCTAGGTTGAAAGTGAAACACCATCTAGGTTGAAAGTGAAACACCATCTAGGTTGAAAGTGAAACACCATCTAGGTTGAAAGTGAAACACCATCTAGGTTGAGTGAAACACCATCTAGGTTAAAAGTGAAACACCATCTAGAGTTGAAAGTGAAACACCATCTAGGTTGAAACACCATCTAGGTTGAAAGTGAAACACCATCTGTGTTAAAAGTGAAACCAAATAATGAATTTCAACATTTAACGTATTTTAAACGCATATGGCACTGCACGTAGGATACATTCATTGTACATGCATCTGTCAAGGGTTACCAAAAAAGGGTTATATATATATATAAGTGCATTTCTCAAGTGACTTTTGAAAATAAAACAAGATTTTAACCATCAACCCATTAAAATAAATTAGACTTTGAAGGCTTTGTTGAAATTTACTTTTTAATTAAAAAAAATATATTATTTAAATTGATCTTTAGGCATAAAGTCATTTTGTTCCTACATAAAATGGCGTGACTGTAATGTCCGATTTAGTTGAGAGATGATTGGGGTCACAAATGATCATTTTGAGTTTGACACGTTTGTTGTATAAACCCAATTTCCATTGTTTATAAAGTAGATCGATGCAAATTAAATTGATGATCCTGATATTGGAATATTATTTTCAGGACATAAAATTGCAAAGCCTGCATATTTGGCTAAGATTAATTGGAGTATTTGTATACATGACAACTTTCCATATTTAGAAACGAACCGGTTAATGATTTCCTAATTTTGGAATTTTATTTCCGTGATTACATAAAACTATAAATCCTAAATAATGTGTAGAATAATTGTAATGTTTCTGTACACATTTTTTTTCTTTTTTGTAACATAATAACAAATATAATGATTTGCTAAAAATGAGTTATCATCTTAATAACATAAAATTGTACTAACTATTGTGTTAGGATTAAGTGAGATATATCTGTACTTTGGCAAAAATAAGTAAATTTATGACCGTTGAAAAAATAAAATATGAATGTGATTTTATTAAAGACAATAACAAGGTGAAAGTTGTACAAATCAAATGACCCAATAATTAAAATTATACAATGTCCATGATGACATTTATTAATAATTATGCTCATTAAGCACACAACCAACATTTTTATGACAACAGAACAGCAGCGGAATAGGATGCAGATTTTCTGCATAAAAATATTGGTCCTCTAAAGATTCCTAAACATATAAAAGGGTTTATTTCCTAAACATATAAAAGGGTTTATTTCCTAAACATATAAAAGGGTTTATTTCCTAAACATATAAAAGGGTTTATTACCTAAACATATAAAAGGGTTTATTTCCTAAACATATAAAAGGGTTTATTTCCTAAACATATAAAAGGGTTTATTTCCTAAACATATAAAAGGGTTTATTTCCTAAACATATAAAAGGGTTTATTTTCTAAACATCTACAAGGGTATATTTCCTAAACATATAAAAGGGTTTATTTCCTAAACATATACAAGGGTATATTTCCTCAACATATAAAAGGGTTTATTTCCTAAACATATACAAGGGTATATTTCCTAAACATATAAAAGGGTTTATTTCCTAAACATATAAAAGGGTTTATTTCCTAAACATATAAAAGGTTTTATTTCCTAAACATATAAAAGGGTTTATTTCCTAAACATATAAAGGGGTTTATTTCCTAAACATATACAAGGGTATATTTCCGTATAAATTTGGGTTCCCACCGTTATATCCGCCTCTGTGTATACTTCATGATACCAAAATGAGCAAACATAATTACTAACAGGCAGTACATTTTGTAACATGTCAGTCATATCAACTCAATAATCAATTAATAAACAATGAAAGCAATTAAACCCAAAATGTATGAATATCATTTACGAATTATGTAATGTCTTTGTTGAGCGTTATTATCGACTTTGATTTTCGTATTTACTGATTACTTTGTGGTTCACTGAGAATGCCAGCAGGCGAATGTGTGTCGAGTAAATGACTAAAGTAATAGAGTGTAATGTAAGTATGCCGGTAATAGAGTGTAATGTAAGTATGCCGGTAATAGAGTGCAATGTAAGTATGCCGGTAATAGAGTGCAATGTAAGTATGCCGGTAATAGAGTGTAATGTAAGTATGCCGGTAATAGAGTGCAAAGTAAGTATGCCGGTAATAGAGTGCAATGTAAGTATGCCGGTTCATTGTAATTATGTTTGCCTCCAGTGTTGTATATTTCACTACTATAGCTGGTTCATTGTAATTATGTAGACACGTAGGCCTCCAATGTTGTATATTCCAATACTATAGCTGGTTGAGACAGTCCGAGCCAATCAAACCAAGACTATCAGCGATTCGGCTTATCAAAAAGTAAACAGATTCTGAAACTGTCATCTTGTTTGCTGGTCACAGTTGTGTAGTTCATTTATTATTGTCCAGCAACACACTACACACAATACACACAACACACATGAAAATACTCACACATTGTATTTCAGTATACATGTGTTAGTAAAAAAAAAAAATTAAATCCATTTTATTTAACGGATCATAATTTAAAATCACAGGTTTTACAATCACACACAATCGGTTCGCTTATGTTTATTAATTTCATTTCTTTCCTTTTTTTTTTTATAATGTACAGAAATAGCCAGACGAGTCAAATGACTAAGTATACCAATCGGTTATTCTGCTCATTAACGAACATAAACAGTCAAAAACAAAGTTATTTCACACTATAAACAATACATTGGGTTTTCAGTACTAACACATTTAATCGTATCAACCCACTGTGACAACAGATTGGGTTTAAAGATTTGGTTTAACCTACCAACTGTAAAATAAAATGTTTGTACAGACCAGCAAAGTAAAACTAAAGCAAAAAGAAAGATAATAAAAACTTCATTTATTGAAGTTATCTCCTCTTTTATTTTATGTTTTTTAATTATTTTTGTGTAGATTTACCACATTTTTTTTTTAGTGTAAAGAGAAATATTTTTGTAATTATACATACATAGATTCTCGACCCTTTAATTAAAAAATTTAAAAATTTCTTCAGCAAATCTCTTTGAGGACCACTGTAGTAAGATGAATTGGGTGTATTGGGGAGGCTAGGTTTATGACTTTAATTAAGTCAATACTTATGTATCTATCACTTTGGTTACAAAAAAAATGTCACAATAGGTCCAGACACACAAGAGAAAAAAAAACAATATGCATTCAACTAATTGAAATATGTGTTAAAAAAAACAAGGAAAACAATCAACATCATAAAAAAAAACACTTTCTGCAATAATCAAGAAACCACAACCCTGCATTCAACAAGAAACCAACTTTCTGCAATAATCAAGAAACCACAACCCTGCATTCAACAAGAAACCAACTTTCTGCAATAATCAAGAAACCACAACCCTGCATTCAACAAGAAACCAACTTTCTGCAATAATCAAGAAACCACAACCCTGCATTCAGCAAGAAACAAACTTTCTGCAATAATCAAGAAACCACAACCCTGCATTCAACAAGAAACCAACTTTCTGCAATAATCAAGAAACCACAACCCTGCATTCAACAAGAAACCAACTTTCTGCAATAATCAAGAAACCACAACCCATCATTCAACAAGAAACAAACTTTCTGCAATAATCAAGAAACCACAACCCTGCATTCAACAAGAAACCAACTTTCTGCAATAATCAAGAAACCACAACCCTGCATTCAGCAAGAAACAAACTTTCTGCAATAATCAAGAAACAACAACCCTGCATTCAACAAGAAACAAACTTTCTGCAATAATCAAGAAACCACAACCCTGCATTCAACAAGAAACAAACTTTCTGCAATAATCAAGAAACCACAACCCTGCATTCAACAAGAAACCAACTTTCTGCAATAATCAAGAAACCACAACCCTGCATTCAGCAAGAAACAAACTTTCTGCAATAATCAAGAAACAACAACCCTGCATTCAACAAGAAACAAACTTTCTGCAATTAACAAGAAATTATCACCCTGCATTCGACAAAAAAATCATGTTTCATAGAGCATCAGGTAGATCATGTTCATCAATCAACCATTAAATTAAGCCCTGTAAATCAACAAGAAGATTGTACTTCGTCAATCAAAAATATTTGTTCACTCAACAAGAAAATCATGTCAGTTCATCAAACAGTAAATCATTTCCCATCAATCAACAATAAAATCCTCCATCATCTTTGCACACAAAAAATATGTCACACAAAGCAAAAAGTAAATAACGGTCATCATTTAACCAATAAATCATCCGCAAATCAAGTACAATCAATCAACAAGTAAATCATGTGCAATTAACAAGTAAATCGCATCCCATCAATTTATAAGTAAATGATACCCAATCAATTTACAAGTAAATCGTATCCCATCAATTTATAAGTAAATGATATCCAATCAATTTACAAGTAAATCATATCCCATCAACAAGTAAATGATATTCCGTCGATTTAGCACTAAATCATGGCCATCAATTAACAAGTCAATAATCTCACTTCTATTTATGAAAACAAAAAATCACACCCAATAAACTCCCCCCCCCCCCCCCCCCCCCAAAATATAACTTTAGTCATAGAACTAAAAAAAAAAAAGTTGACAATTGAAACGCCATAAAATGAAAACAAAACACTAACCTATATAAGATGAACTTTAGACACAGAACTAATGTAAGTGACGTAGGTATTAGAGTCAATTTTATTTGAAACTTAAGCCTACAACCATCATGTGTGTGTATGTGTGTGTGTGTGTCTGTGTGTGTATTTGTGTGTGTGTCTGTGTGTGTATTTGTGTGTGTGTCTGTGTGTGTATTTGTGTGTGTGTGTGTGTGTGTGATAGGACGAGGTCTACTCTGTTTTATTGCTGAAATTTGTAATTTGTTTTAATCATAATTTAATGAGAACAATAACCATAAATCATAAGCAAATTAAAAAAAAAAACAGATATTATTAGCAATAGAAAATTCCTATTCTAGAGCAAAGCATACTGCGAGTTTCCTGGCATATGACCCAGGTCCGCCGATAGAGGGGTGCGACCCGTAGATTAGCCGGCGGAGGCCCGCACACTAGCATACATGTTTTATTTCTAGATGTATATATATATTTTTTTTTACGGATAAATAGCGTTGATTAGTAATCATCCATGTATGCATCACCTATAAAACTGTACATGTTCAAGACGCTTAGCACTTTAGAAACGATCGGTGCCAAGATGGGTTCATACCATTTTGTTAACAAAATTTGTTCAGCGTAGAAAAGAAACATTATATGACCAAATAAATTATCTGTTATTAATTATGGCTGTATAAATTCTGTAAACAATTTAAACAAGATTTATGTAGAAAGTGTAGATATAGAAATAAAGGTTTTTATTTCCACTTGCACTGTCTAGTTTTGCCTGCTGTTTATTCAGGACTTTGTTTCATTAAATACTCAGTCATTTGTTATTCGATTAATTATGTCATTTTTTTTTTATAATTTGGAAAAAATGATTACAATGGAATGTGTGTTTTCAACGCTTCAGTTCATCAGTCTAAGTATAATACTAATAGTTCAAATCAAAAGTAAGGAATAAAATGTTTATTAAACGGTTTTGAACAACATAAAGTAAAATGAACAAATCATTCACAATTTGACAATATTTATGTCCGGTCCCATTTGATTATTTCCTTCTTCTATAATGTTATCTATATTTTTATACAATAGTTATACTAACATTTATACACCATTGTTATAATTATTTCTTAGAATATGCTCGTGTTAAGAAAATATAAATAAATGTAGAATTATGTTTTGTTTTGTCGTTGTTATTGTTTTTTCAAAAGTTATTAGTTGATAATTAAACATTAAACTTTATATACAATTTGACAGTAAAATCAATACTCAGTTATAGGTAAAACTGAAGGATAAGGAATTATCTACAATACGTTGATAGAGTCTTGAATGGGTTTTTTTTTGTTCCATTAAAGAAAAAAATTCCATACGCACCACTTTTACATTTGTGTTTCACTACTAAACTTACACTAAACTTACACTATCAACAATAAAACGTTAGCTTTTTTTATTTGATCCTTTCACGACAGGTGCAATTTCCCCCTAATGTCTATGAAGTTGACATAATACAATTGCACATATTTTATAATCACATTATTCCAATCGTTGAAAAAATGTTCAATGATAAATGAGTAGATGTATTTCCTCTGCACCATTTTACAATAACATATTTCTGCCATGAAGCTGGCACTATAATAAAAATAGAAAGTCATGTAATACTTAATACATTCATACCTCTAAATCCGAATCGAATTTAATCCATTTCTGAAAATCGTTCGAACTCCGAATCAGTATTTCCCTTATAAATAATATCAAATAGAATCATCTTTACCAAAATTGCCAATGAAAAATTTAGGACTGGCGAAAACCAATACATGATTATTTTCAAAAACACAAAAAAAAAATCATGATGAAAAGTTTCAAACAAGCATCGATAAACGTCACGTAAATCACCTGATATGCTTTCATTATGGACAAATAAGTGGCCTACGGTGGAGTATAGATATATATATACCTGTGGACCGAGCGAATGCGAAAAGTTTACAAAAGCTTACATAAACGCTGGTCTCTCAAACTATAAAGCGAATTCGGATTACGAGGCTAAACTAGCTTAATTTTTTTTATTTTTTTTACTTATTCGAGGTTGTTCGACAAAGACCATCCGGATTTATTTGTTGGTGCTTATATTTCATAAGCAGCGAAATAATTTTTTTACCTAAGATATGTCGCGGAATATTTTTTTTCATGAGATATGCCGCGAAATAATTGTTTTCATGAGATATGCCGCGAAATATTTTTTATCCTACGATATGCCGCGAAATATTTTTTTCCTAAGATATGCCGCGAAATAATTGTTTTCATGAGATATGCCGCGAAATATTTTTTATCCTACGATATGCCGCGAAATATTTTTTTTCCTAAGATATGCCGCGAAATAATTGTTTTCATGAGATATGCCGCGAAATATTTTTTATCCTACGATATGCCGCGAAATATTTTTTATCCTACGATATGCCGCGAAATATTTTTTTCCCTAAGATATGCCGCGAAATATTTTTTTTCCTTCGATATGCCGTGAAAAATTTTGTTTTCCTAAGATATGCCGCGAAATATTTTTTTTCTTAGATATGCCGCAAAATATTTTTTTTATCCTATGATATGGCGCGAAATAAAACCGATGCTTGCGAGGCCCCTCTTCTTATTTTTGTTTACAATAAAAACTATTATTATTAATGCTAAATGTAAATTGCGGGCCCCTGCCATGCGCGGGGCCCAATTTGGAGCAATCGGTCAAATAGGCCTAAGGCCACCCTGCATATAACAACTTTGTTTTTTTTTTTCATAATTTTTTTTCTCTTTTGCTCATTTCTCTATATTTTAAAATTATTTTAATTATATTTTTATATATATATATATATATATACATATATATATATATATATATATATATATATATATATCCTTTGATTAATTTAATGTTATCCTCTTCATAAAAACCACGACGTAGACGCATCACTGTTTCAAACAATTTCATTTCAGAGCCCCGTGCCTGCGTAAGACAGTGTTTATGAGATATATAAATAGACAACTTCTTCTTTCTTATGTTTTGTAGGATTCGAAACTACTTTTTTGCACAAGAATTCTAATTTACATTTTGAGCTTATTATTTATTATTGATTTAAAATAATGTCTTTGTTAATGCAACTTTACATTAATTGTAACGGTTCTCAAATTATTGAATCACACATAAGATGGGGACTTTCAGCTACAAAAATAAATAAGTTGCATACGGTCACTTTCATGTTGTTCAGAAATGTACTCCGTGATTGCAAAAGATGTTGCTTTTTTTAAAGTTGTGATATAATCAGTTGTGCTATTTTACTAAAAAAAAAATAAAAAGATACCGGAACGTGTTATAAAGAAATAACACTGAAAATAGTGCAGTAAACAAAAGTATACGGAAAAAAATAGGTGCCGGAACGCCGTTCCGGTGCGTTCCGCCAGAAAAAAAGCACATTGGTATAATTATAATGTTATGCTATTTGGCACTTGTAAAAGCTTATTTTGATAAGCCTCCTAAAATTAGTCAATGTAATTAAACATTATTTGCAAATTTCAATGTATATTTGTCATTTGAGTAAAAAAAGATTTAAAAAATGTTTTCAAATGCCAGACTTTTACCGAATTAATCATACACAAAAATTTACATAAATAATCCACTTTCGAAATACATACACAATAAAAATCGGTTGACTTAACCAATTCCAGCCTTGACGAAAAAATTAATTGCAGACGACAAAAAAGTCCAGCAGACGTGAAATAGAGCAGGCGTGGAGCAATAATACACAGTCACAGTGTAATAATACATTATTGTCACAATATGAGCAGCCGCCAGCAGTGTCACACCTTTTGTCACAAGCCATGAAGCAGTGACAATGTCAGTATGGAAGAACTGGCCAGAATTAATTTGGGAAAAAAAAAAAACACACAAATCTGACACACTCACACGCGACTAGTCAACTGTTAGAGATTCGACAACTGGGGATATCTGTTCGAGTCCCAGAACAAGTTTTTCTCTTGTCGTTCTAGCATACGAACTGTTTCCTGACTGAAACTAAGTTATTTGATAATTTCTGAATGTTCTTTAGGTAATGTTCGAAAGAATAACCCAGACAAATTTAAAAGTAGACAGTAAGTCTATCTGTGTATCAACTATTTGTCAACTAATTGAATAACTTTTGATTTGTATCTTTTTTTTTTAAATCACGCAATCCGTATGAAAGTTTTTTTTTGTTTGTTTTTTTAAATAACGGTTAAATAACCGGTTTTTATTCTGTATCAGAATGTAGTATCAGTATGCCAGCTATGACCGGGGGTCTATACTATACAGGAATACATAAAGTCAAAAGGCTATAAGAATGAAAATTATTTTTTGGTCCGTAAAAAAAAAAATTTTTTGGGGGGGTTTTATGACTTCTTCAGCAACTACAGCCTGACGGTCAACACATCTGATAACCGTTTTGTTGTCGGAAAGATACGCCAGATTGTGGGAGGGGGGGTGTATGGGGGGAGCGGGGTGTTATGGCGGCGATAAATCAGATTGCATTACCTTGGTGCTTCGTGTGGAGACCCATGGATAAAAAAAAATTGGGATAGATAGCACAGAATTCCAGGGCTGGCTACTGATAGCGGCAAGAGATAGAGGTCGGACCGTGGGCACTTCATAGGAGAGCTGTGTCTGGAACAAGCAGCGGACTGCCGGACGCATCTGGAATCATGTTGTCATTTTCAATTGGATTAAATCCGTTTAGATTTAAAAAAAAAACGAATTATAGGCATATATGTATATATGAATATTATTACATCCAATGTTTTTAAAATATGAATTTTCGAACTACAAGAGATTCTTTCAAATTTTCTCAACGGATTGTTTTTGTAAACAGAAAAAAAAATGACAAAAAGGACATTTCTTACTTTTATAATGTCCGTGTGTCCGAAATCTCATTTTTTCCAAGAAGTCTTCCGGAGGCATCAAGCTCCTGAAGGTATAGTATGTCACTTAAAAAAAAATATTTCTTAAAGCTACATGAGGCAAGCACCTCATTTGCATAAAACTCAACCCATGCGCAGTAGCGACAATATGACGGAAAACAACATTGCTTCCAACAATAAAAAAAAAAAAAAATGTGATCACCTTACGCGTCAAAAGTAGTCCATCCTAATAAGAATATTGTTTCGGAAACAAAACCAAATTCAACTATCGCCATTCATTCTTCTGTTTTGGTAATTTTATTATTCTGGTTAGGGAATCAAGTGAAAAATATTTTTTGAAATTCCGTGTGTACATTATACTTGCTTGACCTACCCCTGAAATTATCACCTTTTGTCAATAGAAACTTACAGCTCGCAGATAAGATTAGGGCTCCCAGGTTGTAAGATCGGTCGCGCCAAGATACCATAAACTTACGGGGCGTTTATGTCTCTCTCCCGATTTGGACCTCGTTTTGCCATTGGGTGACGTCACTGATAACGTGAGCCCACATGCAGTGCGTTTGGTCGAAAGGGGTAGGATCTTCTGCTGAAGCGTTTCATGGGGTTAACACAATCCGCAAAACCAGCAAGAAACAGTTGCAATCATTTCCATGTGTGCGTGTGTGAGAAGGTGTGTGTGTATGTGTGTGTATGTGTGTATTTAGTGAGATAGTAGTATATTGAGTTGGCCTTACAAAAAAAAACTGGCTTTTTTTGCGTCTCATACTATATGACCTTGTACTGTAGTCATCGGGTTTAAAATTGAAACACGTATGTTTGATTATCGATAGCTTCACAGAGGTCATTGCCAAATTGAGGATCACTGATTTAGTTATCAGATCTGGACAGATTCTTGCCACCTTTACACACCAGCCACGCTCTCACATTGTACACTACTAACAAGTCTATAGAGTATATTCCAGAGGAAACACTTATTGGTTAATAATCACTTACTATAAAGCAAAACAACAGTAAACAAAAGAAGTCAATGTAAAGAAGCAGAGCTTTTTTTGTGTCTAGGAGGCCTTGGTACAAACATATGCTATAATAGAGTCTCAAGCGGCAGTACTTGCGAGGGTTCGCAAACATCAGATTTAAATAGCAATGCATAATAAAGAGGGCCCGAGATAGCGGGTTGTTTGGTTTGCATTATCCATAAAAAAATGAATTGTCGCCCAGTGTTTTTAATTTGAACTTACAAAAAAACATATTATTATTATCCTAATTGGTCGACATTC
>JAGDYQ010000187.1:606838-657403 GCA_021962125.1 Bulinus truncatus
GTTTTTAAATTAAATTTAGAACCAAAAAAATAAAATATTCCTGTTGGTTTATTTATTGTACTTTAAGTGAGAAGGTCAACCTTCATTAAAAGCCTTACAAAAACACATTCATACATATATTTACAGCTATTTACACAGGCATTATGTTAAAGTACCTAAAATCTATTTAGAATGCAATTAGTAAATTTAACGATTATGTCTTGGTTGTTAGAGTAATCCACACTGGCAGTACATCTAGATATGCCTATGGCAGTACATATAGATATGTCAATGGCAGTACATATAGATATGTCAATGGCAGTACATATAGATATGTCTATGGCAGTACACATAGATATGTCAATGGCAGTACATATAGATATGTCAATGGCAGTACATATAGATATGTCAATGGCAGTACATATAGATATGTCTATGGCAGTACATATAGATATGCCAATGGCAGTACATATAGATATGTCAATGGCAGTACATATAGATATGTCAATGGCAGTACATATAGATATGTCAATGGCAGTACATATAGATATGTCAACGGCAGTACATATAGATATGTCTATGGCAGTACATATAGATATGTCAATGGCAGTATATTATCTTTTCTTTTTTAATTTTTCTATTTATTTTTGCTATACATAGACAGATGATCTTTAAAGCACAGTACTTCAATAAATTTTTTATGCCTCAATATGTGTCGATAACAATTACTACAATAATTGTTTATATATTAGAGTTGGGACGATACAGTGGCGTAGTGAGGGGAGCATCATGCTCCGGGCACTACTCACAAAGGGGCGCCAAACGGTATATTTTACATATAATATTATATGGTTTTCAAATGGGGGGGGGGGCGCTAAAAAGGTATTGTGACACAGGCGTGAGTTAAGCTCGCTTCGCCACTGGGACGATACGAAGGCTATTACATCTATATATGATTATATATTAGAGATGGGACAATATGAAGGCTATTACATCTATATATGATTATATATTAGAGATGGGACAATATGAAGGCTATTACATCTATATATGATTATATATTAGAGATGGGACAATATGAAGGCTATTACATCTATATATGATTATATATTAGAGATGGGACAATATGAATGCCATTACC
This sequence comes from Bulinus truncatus, assembly GCA_021962125.1. Taxonomy (NCBI): domain Eukaryota; kingdom Metazoa; phylum Mollusca; class Gastropoda; family Planorbidae; genus Bulinus; species Bulinus truncatus. The sequence goes on from JAGDYQ010000187.1 coordinate 607,959, forward strand.
ACAATATTTTTGTATATAACAGATGGGCAGAAAGAAATGTTTTCTCATGTTTTCCATAGGATTTCTGATTTTAACTTGATAGAAATTTCGAGAATTTGGAGGAAACTCGATGGTTCGATTACAAATAATAAGGTGAATGGGACAAAATAAATCTCTGATTCCGAAACTTAAAAAAAAAAAGGGAATACATAAAAAAGTTTTATGGTGAAACGATAGAATGAGATAGAGAGAGAGAGAGAGAGGGGGGGAGTGGGAGAGAGAGGTAGAGAGAGAGAGAACGACAACGTACAGAAAGAACACGTTACGCAAGACTCAGAAAGAGTGTATTGACACGTTCATCAGTCATGCCATATTTTGTCATATGACTGCTAACTGGCTAAGTCAATTTTGTGTTTTCATTTGACTTGTAGATTTTCTTTTTAAAATGTCAACACGAAATTTAGTCAAAAAAAAAAATGCCGGTTTGTCTGTAATACGCCCATATGTACGTCTTCGATGTAATAGCCCCCAGTAGTAGTGTCTGTGCCTATGCCGTACGAGTCTGGCCATATGTTCTTGTATGTGGAGACGGGTTGTTTATTTTTGTTATGTTAAGCTTTAGGAGGAATGTAAAAACGTTTGTTTTGCCTTTTTTGCCCCCATTGAGAAAAGTACGACGACCTGTCAGTGTCAGAAGTGCCAGTGTTAACCACAAACGCTTCACGTGGCGCTCAGGTCCAACAGACCATAACGAAAACAGAAGAAAAAAAAAATAAGCGGTTTAAAATAAACTGTCTTGTTCAAAGATATGTCTGTCTGCAGCACTGAAGTTCTCCTCTTTGGAACGACCGGGTCAAAAACTGGGAAGTTTAAAGTCCCCAAACTTCAAGAGGCTCTCAACCTTTTTCTGGGGCGTTTTCCCTAAAGGGGAGACGGTACCCCAAAGGGTGTGAAAGTATGCCCAGCGGGTATCCCCTCACATGTAAAGTTCTTCAAATTTTTGGTTGTTCTAAACGTAAATTATAAGTCGCTGTGTACCCCTGCATAAACTTTCTTGTAACCCTTTGGGATTTTAGTACCATCAGTTGAGAACCGTGTAGGTCTAAGAGTCTGAAGAAGAGGAAAACTAACTGTGGCTTGGCACCAAATCTCAAGGAAATGCGATAGAGAGTCATTTTCAGAGGAATGGGTTGTTTCTCTGTTGCGGTATAGAGCAACCGCTAATGGGGCTACCATCATTGGGAAGATTAAAAAAAAACTGACTCACTATGTATTAGGATTTAGAAGACAACTAGTAGTTTAGACGGACAGGTAGTTAGATTGATGAAAGGCAGAAAGGAATTGTTGACGCATAGATACACCACACAAAGATAATGAGCTACATACATTTGAATGGATAGTAGAATAGAAAGATGGGTCGATAGATCGATCGATAGATAGATAGATAAGCATCGATAAAATGATATGCCAAATGGAGATAGATGGCTACAACCCAATATTTATTACATGATGGGACCATTCTGGTCTATGTTAAGCCTTTCCATAATATCAGTTTTTTTAATTACTATTTATATGTTCCGCTAAGAACCCAATACCTGTCTGTTGCCACAGAATTTGGACCTATGCTGGGTAGAGGAGGTCCAAGTGAACACACACACACACACACACACACACACACACGTACAGAGAGCTGTGTGCGTGGGGTGAGGCTAGGGTGGGGTCGATTTTTTATTGAGCACGTAAAAGCTCGTCAATCTCTCAGCCCGTGACACATTTACAAGATGTTAAGCAGACAATGGCGGTTCAAAGTCCTCCATACTGCCGCTAAGGACATGGTTTAGTACGGGAGTGCAGAGGTGGGTGTGGGAATTAGGGTGGGGGTGTGGGGGGGTTAGGAAAAGGTGGGGTGGAGGTGGAGGGGGGGGGATGGATGGGGGGCAATCACGTCTGGCTATTGACTTCTGGATGGAAGGTGGATCAGGAAGCAAAGGCCCGGGGAGGGGAAGGAGAGGGGGTGAGAGAAATAAATTTCGGAGGCTTGGGACACATGTATTCGGACACCCTAAGCACCTCCTACCCCTTCTCCACACTTTCCAAGGTCTGGTTATATGACTGCATGACTTCTCAGTGTTGACTAGATACTTAAGTCAAAGGTATGGCACAGCTTCAGGTCATTTCTTCTAATAAAAAAAAAAACTTCGCTATGAAATAAACACCAAGCCATAAAAATAAACTTGGCACTCGAGCGCGTTTCATTAGAATGCCAGTTTGCTCACTAAAACACCGTGATGGATTATTGGTCCTGAATCTAGCTAAAAGTAAAGTGTACGAGGGGGCAGAAAGGGGGTGTTGGGTGGGGGTAGAAAATGGGGTTTTGTCTAAAACGCGTGGACTCAAGGGTGATGGAGGAAGTTGTTTGCTTTTTTTTTTTTTTTGTATTGTCAGATATTTTTTGGAGAGGCTAAAACTTCGTCTGCGTGGCGAGCAGACGTATGATTATTATGGGAGCTGTGGTGGACGCTGACGGCTGACTTTCTCCATTTCTGCCAAGTATTACCCCTCCGCTGGCGTACAGCCCTGGCACAGGCCGGAGGGTGAGAAGCTTGAGATGTTGGAAGGGTAAAGCCGCCTCCCCCCACCACCCTTCCACCAACACACACACACACACACTTACGGGCTAGCCACCGGGTGATACATAAGACACAACCCACTGGGCCAAGTATCAATATATAGAGTTCAGTGAATAGAACAAAGACTTTGCAGGGCGAAACATCGACCCAACTAGGCCCGCAGTGGTTTCTGATAAAGATTAAAAACTTTTATACATTCTATATATATATATATATATATATATATATATATATATATATATATATATATATATGTAGATTCCGCTTAATTAGGACACCGCTTGGTTGGGACAGCCCCTTATTTGGGACCGAATCTCAAAGAAACCAAACCAAGATGCCAATAGCTAAAGTTGTATTTTTTAATTGGGACAGCCGCATAGTGGGACAAAAACCCGCGGATCCCGATATGTCCCAATTAAGCGTGACTATATATATGAATATATATATATATATATATATATATATATATGTATATATATATATATATATATATATATATATATATATATATAAAGAACATTTATTTAGATGATGATAGATACACCGAAGATTCGTTTTTCAACATTGTTAGAAACAATAAATTCGTTGCAATGAATATTGTTATAGATACTTACAAAACTTTGCCGTAACTAATCGAAACTGTATATATATATATATATATATAAACCTGTCGACGCATATGCGGTTGTTTGATACAAAAAACATGTTGACAATACTTAATTTATTACGCTTTAAAAAAAAATCTAACGCTATAATAATACTTTTTCAAAACTCATAAATTTTCCACAGGTTGCAAAATACTTTTTAATCACTATTCGCTATGGATTACTTAGGTTTATGTTGATCTCCTAAACATATTTTTTTTTAGGTTTATATTGATCTTCTAAACATATTTTTTCTTAGATTTATGGTGATCTCCTAAACATATTTTTTCTTAGATTTATGGTGATCTCCTTAACATATTTTTTCTTAGGTTTATGGTGATCTCCTAAACATATTTTTTCTTAGGTTTATGTTGATCTCCTAAACATATTTTAGGTTTATGTTGATCTCTTAAACATATTTTTTCTTAGGTTTATGTTGATCTCCTAAACATATTTTTTTCTTAGGTTTATGTTGATCTCCTAAGCATATTTTTCTTAGAGTTTATGTTGATCTCTAATCATTTTTCTTAAGGTTTAGGGTAGTTCTCTACACCCCTAGTCAATCTTCTTTAAAAAAAAATTATAATAAATGTTACTATTACATGTACACAATAAAGTATTGTGAATGTTTAGTTTACAAACAGATACAATTATTACAATTATGAAGCGCGTACGCACATTTTAATGAGTGTGTGAAGTCCCTTGGGACCCTCAGGAGTATATGACTATCAGTCACCTTATTAATTAGCGTAGGAAGGTTACCACTGGTTGTGTGGCCGCATAGGGCGCCGAATTCAGAAGGAGTGCACTTTCTGATTAGGGAAAGGGCGCCAAAAATGTAATCTTTTGTATCTTTTTTTCCTCAATCGATGTCTGGTGAAAGTAAGGGTTTATCTAGAGTCAATATTAGAATCTGAAGTATCAGTAGAAAGTGGGAAGAGACATGACGAGAAACATTGAAATAGTTTTAAAACAGATGTTGTTGTTTGTTGTTGTTTGTTTGTTTCATTTGTTCTGTTTTTTTTCCCCAATGTCTAGGTTGTCAAGTACACACAACAAAACCGTGCAATAGTTTGAAACGTTTTAAAAACAGTTTTTTTTTACGCCACGAGTTGGGGAAATTGGGACACACCTAAGATATTTCCCACTAGGCTCCGATATACACTTATGGCCTGCACTAACGTCTGAATATCTCGCTACCCAAACATGCCATTTGTATGTAGTGGCTACAAGGAATAAACCAACTGTATATCATATAATTAAATATCGACAACATGTCCTTATATATATATATATATATATATATATAATGTATAAGCCTATACATTTTAAAGTTATTCGGAAAGTTCTACACACAGAATATAAATGATAATTTATATTTTGTGGTTCTAAGTATTTCTTTTTACTTTTCCTGTCTGATTTTCTGGTGAAAAAAAAAAACATCTTTGTATTGTAATCTTTGAACTAGATTTCTAGCAAGGGGAAAAAAAAGGCTTTTATTCGGAAAGTTCTACACACATAATATAAATGATTATTTATATTTTGTGGTTCTAAGTATTTCTTTTTACTTTTCCTGTCTGATTTTCTGGTGAAAAAAAAAAACATCTTTGTATTGTAATCTTTGAACTAGATTTCTAGCAAGGGGAAAAAAAAGGCTTTTATTCGGAAAGTTCTACACACATAATATAAATGATTATTTATATTTTGTGGTTCTAAGTATTTCTTTTTACTTTTCCTGTCTGATTTTTTGGTGAAAAAAAAAATCTTTGTTTTGTAATCTTTGAACTAGATTTCTAGCAAGGGAAAAAAAAAAGGCTTTTATTTCTTCATTTTCCATAGATCCGCCACAAAGTCATATCGCAAAAAAAAAAAATCCTAGCTGGCCACCCCAGAGACCTCGTTCTATATGCCAGTGTTTACTCGGAGATCGGGGCCAAAAAAGCTTTTAATGCACAGTTACCTGGAAACGCCGGAATTCAGCGTTCCGGGCAGCATTCATTATACCGCGGGGGCTAGGCTGGGCTGGGCCGTGTGTGTGTGTGGGGGGGGGGGGAGGGGTAGTTCTAGGGAATGTCAGGCTGTCAGGGTGGTGGTTCCGTGTGTGTGTGTGTGTGCTGCGCCTGTCAGTGTGCTAATGTTGAAAACAATCTCGGTTCACTTATTTTTAACTCACCGCACCTCGCCCCCTTCCCCCCCTCCCCACCCACCACGCCCTCTAATTTTGCCCACACATTAAACCGTAGAACATTTAAGGTTAAAGAATGGAATGTAAGAATGGAATGTAAGAATGGAATGTAAGAATTGAATGTAAGAATGGAATGTAAGAATGGAATGTAATAATTGAATGTAAGAATGGAATGTAAGAATGGAATGTAAGAATGGAATGTAAGAATGGAATGTAAGAATTGAATGTAAGAATGGAATGTAAGAATGGAATGTAAGAGTGGAATGTAAGAATTGAATGTAAGAATTGAATGTAAGAATCGAATGTAAGAATGGAATGTAAGAATGGAATGTAAGAATCGAATGTAAGAATGGAATGTAAGAATGGAATGTAAGAATTGAATGTAAGAATTGAATGTAAGAATGGAATGTAAGAATGGAATGTAAGAATGGAATGTAAGAATGGAATGTAAGAATGGAATGTTACGCCGACACTTATTTTGATTAAATGGTGACCATGGACGATAAGGTTATAACTCCACAAGAATTTTTTTTTGTCTTCCTGATTATAATAAATACATCATATGTAAACCCAACTAGAGCTAATGGTTTACTTGCTAATTTATATCAGTGAAATGTCTAAATATTAAAAAAAAAACCCAATAAAAAAACACATGTGTTTACATCTATTTGTCTGTATTATATCTAATTCCTGAATGTTTATATCTTATTAAAGTCTGGAATAAATATTAGCTAATCATATGACCATGGGCGTCGCTAGGAATTTTTCCGGGGGGGGGGCAAAAATTTTCAAGGGGGGGGGGGCAAATAACAACTTTATGACATTTTTTTTAAATGTAAGGGGAGGGGGGAGCAAATTCACCCCTCTTATATGACATTTTTTCAAAATGTAGGGGAGGGCAAATACTCCCCTTTGCCCCCCCCATGAATACGCCCATGCATATGACCATCTATCAGTCTCTATGACAATATGATAAATCTGTCCGGTGTACGTTTCCATCAATACGTACCTATTTTACGGTATTACAATATTGGTGTATTGTTTCAAAAGTGACTATCTGGTAACACATAGTTTAACATATAGTTTAACATATAGTTTAACATAAAGTTTACCTCTGATATTACGATCCGGCATTACAGCGTAACTCCAGCCCTGCATTTCCGGGCTGCCGATGTATGCTCCACTTATTCCTACTCCACCCGTAGTGCCTCCTCCGCCGACTCCACTCAAAACACGACTCCCGTATCCGTCCTGCCTGGACAGCTGAAGGGGTGGCACGGATTCTGTCCTGGGGGCGGAGGTCCCGCTGCACGCATTAGTCCTGCCCGGCGTACTCGTACTTGATCGACTCGGGGACGGCCGGATTCAGGCTCGTGTATACGCCCTCGTTGGGCGAGCCCCACATGGATGGGATGGGAGATTGCCCGTGGCCGTTGTTGTACCCGCTACTCGTCGGCGTGTGGGCGCTGGACCTTTGGGTGGAAGAAAACATCGGGGAGGCGTAGGAGGACAGCTGGTGAGCGCCGGCGTCCGAGAGTCGGGTAATACCGCCGCCCGGGCTGGGCGAAATGTAGTACTGACCGGCACTGATGGAAGAGTTCGTCAGATTGGCGTAGCTGATGCCCTCCGGCTCCCCGCTGACGATGTACTGCTGTACTGCCGACATGGACTGGCGCCCGCCTTCGTGCGACGCCACCGTCATGCTCTGTCGAGAGCCGTCCAGGCCTTGGAAAAAGAACTCCACATCCTCCTGGGGCAGGAGCGGCGAGTCGAACTGGTTGGATGGAGGTGTGTTTCTGTAAGGGGGATTAAGCTGCGAAGAAGACGCGCTGGGGGGACCCAGAGGCGTCAACTGCGAGGAGGCGGATGAGCTGTGATGGGCCAAGAGGGCAGCGTTCCCTAAAGAGTGATTGGCCGAAAACGAGTGATTGAGGGGGGTTAACCGAGACGATAAAGACGAGCCCTTGACGTGGATGACTGACGAAGACGCGGCCCTCACCTGCTCCTGGCCGTGAAGCTCTGAATATGAAGGGGGCGTGTCCTTACCCTCCAGGGCCACGTCAGCGCCTTGCTGGAAACGATGGATCGAGGGATAAGATCCTTTGCCGAGGGCTCCGCCTGTTGCGTTCACTGAGGCGACGTACTCTGGCACCCCGGCACTGACCGCAACAGCCTGGGGCGGCGGGGGCCCTAGCTCGTCTGGATGAAACCTTTCCGCGCCGTACGGCGGGGAGTCCTTAATGGTTCGTTTCTGATCTCCGGAGCTGAAGAAACCGTGTACGAGCTTACGGTGCGCTCCGAACTCGGAAGTGAAGATAACTTTCTGATTGGCTGAAATGATTCCGGAGAAGTCGCGCGAGTCTCTTGCGGGGCTTTTAGATTCTCTAATTTCCGTTTTGACCGTCGTCGCCAGCCCTGTCAGAGGCGTAGACGCCCTCCTGTATCCCTGCGCTGTCGACGCCGCCGGTCCCGCTGGTGACGAAGGGGACGACGACGACGACGCTGAGTTCACGCTGGGCGGAGCGACGGGGGAGTGCCGGGGCGTCACCGAGGAGGAGCCAGAGGGTGCCGAGATCGGGGTGGGCGTGCCGGCGATGCGGTCGCTGACGTGGGGCGGCGATGTGACGGCGATGGGGCGGGCCTTCCAGTGGTCACCTTGCGACATGGATGACGTCATCTAACGACACAGTATGGGTGCGCACGTATAGTTGGTCTTACTTCTCCCTCCAGCCAAGGAATATAAAAAAGCTGTCCACCCACTGTCCAGGTGGAAGTGATGGGGGGGACTACTGACGTCAGGAAATCGAGGAACCAGTCTTTGCTCTTAAGTGTCTCGTTCTGCTGTGAATTAGGAAAAGAAACAAAAAAAAAAGATAGTTATAAATCTTATACGGAATCACCTCAAATCATATACAAATTACATTCAAATGAGTTTTCTTCTTCTTTTTTTGTTTTGTCTTTTTTAAAAGGAAATAAAAATAAAATTCTTTAGGAAATAAAATTCTAAGCAAAGAAGTCTTGGATCGTGTTCATAGAGAACATAAATACATATTTTGATTGGTTGGTTTATTTGAAGATCATCTATTGGTTTAAATTATATCAATATGTGAACTTCGTAGTCCTCAGTTAAGACTACCAGTTAAAAAAATTTGCGAACATTTAAATCGGAAATAAAGAAAAAAATATTCCTTTGAATGAGTCTTATTATAAAGTAGTGGTGTAGATACCAAACTGTTGACCTGAGAGTGCTGGGTTCGATCCTTGGTGAGAAAAATTAGAAATTTTTTTCTAGGTGTAATGTGTTTCAAAGTCGTCCCACAAGTCAACCCAGCTTTATGTGGGGGTGCCTGACTTAAAAGTTGGGGAAGCAAAGGCGTTGTGCTAACCACACAATTCCTTCATATGTTGAGGTTAAAGAAACAGATGAATTATACACTTCATTTGCCTTATAAAAGTAATGATTTAAGATTCAATAAAAGGGTTATACTTTTCCTTTTTTTAAAAAAAAAAATAATACATAAAATATTTGGTAAAAAATGCAAGAAACAAAAAAATATGCGTCTCAAAATAAACAATTTTTTTCTATTATTTTATATCATTATTATTGTTCACAAAGTCTTGTTAAACTGACCATGATTCGTCCCTTTAATGTATGTAACTATATGGACAACCGCGGTGATTCTCTCATTGAGTAGCCTCCCTTGTTTATACTCTTATCGAATGGCACAATAAACAGGTGAATTTAGTTTAATAATGAGTTCTCCTTAGTTGTTCTACTTGGATCAAGCATTAACCAATATAACTATTAAATTACATGTTTAAACCAGTTTATTCACATGTGGGCCCGTTCGAGTTCATCCATCGGCTATAATATCAAGTTAATATGATTTATTGATTCGATTTTGTTTTAATTTTTTATGTGTTCTGATCTCTTCTAATCATTTTCTGTAGGTTGAATTGGATTCTGGGTTGTTTTTTTTTTTGTTGATTTTATTTCTGCAGCTTTGAAGTAATGACCTTTGACTCTGATTGACGCATTTACGTGCTGCGTTAAAAAAATCTTAATTAAAAAGTTAATGCGTCAATAGCGCATTAACGCCAATTAATTAACATTATATATTCTTTATATATATATATATTACCGGCAAAGTGTGAAATCCGGCATTCTATAGAATGCCTAGGCCAATGTATAGAATGCCTGAATTTTTCAGGCAAAGTATGAAATAAATTGAAATTTCATACATTGCCTAGGCATTCTATAGAATGCCGAGTTCCCGTTCGGCAAAGTATGTAACTATTGGCTGGTGAAACACTATGATGTCATGATGGTGGAAAAAGAAGGTGAGAGTGCCATTCAGTTTTACGTCGCGGACTCCGAGTTATTTGACGTACTTCATAATGCCCATTTGGCTATTGGTCATGGAGGACGGAACATAATGTTGAAAGAACTATCACCCAAATACAAGAGCATTACACGTCATGATATTGAACTGTATGTTAACCTTTGTAAACCTTGCCAGAAAAAAAAAAAAAGGCGTCAAAAAAGGTATTGTAGTTAAGCCGATGGTTTTTTTCAGAATTCAACTCCCGTTGTCAGGTCGATCCCATTGACTTTCAATCCCATCCTGATGGGGAATACAAGTTTATAATGGTTCGTGGTTCGCAGGGCCCTGAAGACAAAGAAGGCAGAAGAAGTTGCATACCAGCTCGTAGACATATTTATCATGCTTTGTGCTCCAACAATTCTACAGTCCGATAACGGCAGAGAATTTGCAAACAGTATGGTAAGCAGCTTAAAGGAGTACTGGCCCACCTTGAAGATCGTTCATGGTAAGCCGCACCACTCACAAAACCAGGGGAGAGTCAAAAGAGCTAACCAGGACATCAAAAATATGTTGTGTGCTTGTATGCAAGATGGAAAAACTGGCCGCTGGAGTGAGGGGATACGGTTCGTCCAACCCATGAAGAACAGAGTTTTTCATTCTGGGATTAAAAGATCACCATACGAAGCACTCTTTGGCTGCAAAGCTAAAAATAGGCCTCACAACGTCGTCCCTACCTGACGATATTTTACAAGATACGGAAACAGAGGAAGTCCTCAAAAAAAAAAAGAATACAGAGCATACAAACAACACAAGAGCAGATAGACAGAGATGAAGGAATGCAAGAGACAGCTCTTTCTGCAGAAGACATGCATGAGGATGCAAACCATGATGGAAAAGTATGCACAATTTATAAATGTTATACTTTGCCAAAACGACACTAGTCATTCTATACAATGCCTAGGCATTGTATAGAATGACTAGGAAAAGTATGCACAATTTAAAAATTTTATACTTTGCTTAAAACCACCAGGCATTCTATACTTTGCTTAGGTATTCTATAGAATGCCGGAATTTCACACTTTGCCGGTAACATATAAACTTTTTTTTTTAAATAAAGTGTTTATTAATATGCACTGAAACTTAGAGAAATAACTTTTTACATCATACAAATATTTATTTAAATTATCATTACTCAAAATATAAACGTGGTGGCCCATCTAGATACATGGATTATTTATTTCTTTATTGATGCCAATCTACTAATGTAAAGACAAACTAAGTTCAATTTACTGTTATCGCCAATCTACTAATGTAAAGACAAACTAAGTTCAATTTACTGTTATCGCCAATCTACTAATGTAAAGACATACTTAGTTCAATTTACTGTTTTCGCCAATCTACTAATGTAAAGACATACTTAGTTCAATTTACTGTTATCGCCAATCTACTAATGTAAAGACAAACTAAGTTCAATTTACTGTTATCGCCAATCTACTAATGTAAAGACATACTTAGTTCAATTTACTGTTATCGCCAATCTATTAATGTAAAGACATACTTAGTTCAATTTACTGTTATCGCCAATCTACTAATGTAAAGACATACTTAGTTCAATTTACTGTTATCGCCAATCTACTAATGTAAAGACATACTTAGTTCAATTTACTGTTATCGCCAATCTACTAATGTAAAGACAAACTTAGTTCAATTTACTGTTATCGCCAATCTACTAATGTAAAGACATACTTAGTTCAATTTACTGTTATCGCCAATTTAAAGCTGCAGAGAGGACCCTTTCAACGATTGCTTCCTTGTAGATATGATTTTAAGAAACCCCACTGATGGATACAATTAACTAGGGCCCCTGGGCATATTTCAAGTTCTCAGCCAAGGAACCGCCCCCCCGTCCCAAAACACACAAGATCGACTCTGATTCAAGGTAAAGACACAAATCTTCGGTCGCCTTGAGTTACACGGGACATGTAACACGGGACTATCTAAATTTCAGTTAGTCTGACAGAAGGAAAAAAACTTTTCATACTCGAATGATCTGAAATTCGAAAGAAAGGGATCAGATACAGGTTAGCAGAAATGGGCGTACTTTCCCAATGCAATGGGCGTACTTTCCCAAATGCAATGGGCGTACTTTCACAAATGCAATGGGCGTACTTTCCCAAATGCAATGGGCGTAGTTTCCCAATGCAATGGGCGTAGTTTCCCAATGCAATGGGCGTAGTTTCCCAATGCAACGGGCGTACTTTCCCAATGCAATGGGCGTACTTTCCCAAATGCAATGGGCGTGCTTTCCTAAATGCAATGGGCGCACTTTCCGAAATGCAATGGGCGTACCTTCCCAATGCATTGAGCGTACTTTCCAAATGTTTATCAACTTGTTATACTCGAACGAAAAAAAAAATTCAGTATTCTTGTTCATACACATTTCAAAGACAGTCTGAAAAATAGAGAACGACAACAAAGACGGGGGTGGGGTGGTGGGAGGGAGGGAGGGAGGGAGAGGAGGGGGGAAGATAAGACAAACTACAATTTCAAATTGAGTGTACAGATAGTGGAGTCTGTGAAGAGTTTTAGGACGATCTGTTTCAACCAATCAACAAGTCGAGTTTATCTCGCGAGTAAAGAGGGGGAAGGGGTGTTGGGAGGACCACAATTGAAACTGTGTTGCGCACAAGTGGGTCAACAATAGTAGCTGATTCAACTAACAGTAGATCACTTTACACATTTTTATATTCTCTGTTTTTTTTTTTTAAATTGTTGGTTTCCCTTGACAGATACATTGAAAAAAACTAGACTAGTATCATTCAAATACAGATAGCGCGAAACAAAACAAAAAAAAATATGTCTTATCCGTAGCAGACGGCTATCTTTGTGTCCAGAGTTTCAATGGCTGTTGAAATGGTTACCAGTTGTTGGGGGTTTTTTTTTATTCTTTAGTTGTTTTTTTTTTTGTTGGTGTTGTTATGTGGACATTTTGATCATCAATTTAGAATTTAAAAAAAAAAAGGTTTTATGAGTTTCAACTTGAAAATTAAAAAAAAATATTTAGTCTGGGAAATAGAATGTGTTCAAATTAATAAACAAGTTGAAAATCCAGCTGGGTTGAAAGTGGAACACAAGCTGGGTTGAAAATGAAACACCAGCTGAGTTAAGAGTAAAACACCATCTAGGTTGAAAATGAAACACCATCTAGGTTGAAAATGAAACACCATCTAGGTTGAAAGTAAAACACCATCTAGGTTAAAAGTGAAACACCATCTAGGTTAAAAGTGAAACACCATCTAGGTTGAAAGTGAAACACCATCTAGGTTGAAAGTGAAACACCATCTAGGTTGAAAGTGAAACACCATCTAGGTTGAAAGTGAAACACCATCTAGGTTGAAAGTGAAACACCATCTAGGTTAAAAGTGAAACACCATCTAGGTTGAAAGTGAAACACCATCTAGGTTGAAACACCATCTAGGTTGAAAGTGAAACACCATCTGTGTTAAAAGTGAAACCAAATAATGAATTTCAACATTTAATGTATTTTAAACGCATATGGCACTGCATGTAGGATACATTTATTGTACATGCATCTGTCAAGGGAAACCAAAAAAAAAGGGTTATATATGTAATATATATATTAGTGCATTTCTCAAGTGACTTTTGAAAATAAAACAAGATTTTAACCATCAACCCATTAAAATAAATTAGACTTTGAAGGCTTTGTTGAAATTTACTTTTTAATTAAAAAAAATATATTATTTAAATTGATCTTTAGGCATAAAGTCATTTTGTTCCTACATAAAATGGCGTGACTGTAATGTCCGATTTAGTTGAGAGATGATTGGGGTCACAAATGATCATTTTGAGTTTGACACGTTTGTTGTATAAACCCAATTTCCATTGTTTATAAAGTAGATCGATGCAAATTAAATTGATGATCCTGATATTGGAATATTATTTTCAGGACATAAAATTGCAAAGCCTGCATATTTGGCTAAGATTAATTGGAGTATTTGTATACATGACAACTTTCCATATTTAGAAACGAACCGGTTAATGATTTCCTAATTTTGGAATTTTATTTCCGTGATTACATAAAACTATAAATCCTAAATAATGTGTAGAATAATTGTAATGTTTCTGTACACATTTTTTTTCTTTTTTGTAACATAATAACAAATATAATGATTTGCTAAAAATGTAGAGTTATATCTACAATAACATAAAATTGTACTAATCATTGTGTTAGGATTAAGTGAGATATATCTGTACTTTGGCAAAAATAAGTAAATTTATGACCGTTGAAAAAATAAAATATGAATGTGATTTTATTAAAGACAATAACAAGGTGAAAGTTGTACAAATCAAATGACCCAATAATTAAAATTATACAATGTCCATGATGACATTTATTAATAATTATGCTCATTAAGCACACAACCAACATTTTTATGACAACAGAACAGCAGCGGAATATGATGCAGATTTTCTGCATAAAAATATTGGTCCTCTAAAGATTCCTGGAACATATAAAAGGGTTTATTTCCTAAACATATAAAAGGGTTTATTTTCATAAACATATAAAAAGGTTTATTTCCTAAACATATAAAAGGGTTTATTACCTAAACATATAAAAGGGTTTATTTCCTAAACATATAAAAGGGTTTATTTCCTAAACATATAAAAGGGTTTATTTCCTAAAGTCCATATAAAAGGGTTTATTTCCTAAACATATAAAAGGGTTTATTTTCTAAAGTCATCTACAAGGGTATATTTCCTAAACATATAAAGGGTTTATTTCCTAAACATATACAAGGGTATATTTCCTTTCAACATATAAAAGGGTTTATTTCCTATAAACATATACAAGGGTATATTTCCTAAACATATAAAAGGGTTTATTTCCTAAACATATAAAAGGGTTTATTTCCTAAACATATAAAAGGTTTTATTTCCTAAACATATAAAAGGGTTTATTTCCTAAACATATAAAGGGGTTTATTTCCTAAACATATTAAATGTGGTATATTTCCATGTCATAAATTTGGGTTCCCACCGTTATATCCGCCTCTGTGTATACTTCATGATGTCCAAAACTAGACAGCACAAGCATTCCTTTAACAGGCAGTATATTTTGTAACATGTCAGTCATATCAACTCAATAATCAATTAATAAACAAATGAAATGCAATTAAACCCAAAATGTATGGATATCATTTACGAATTATAATATCTTTGATGAGCATTATTATCGACTTTGATTTTCGTATTTACTGATTACTTTGTGGTTCACTTTTCGAGAATGTTATCAGGCTAAGGTACAAACAGTTAAATGATATCTAAAGCAATAGAGTGTATTGTACTAATGCCGGTAATAGTAGATGTAATGTAAGTATGCTTCGGTAATAGAGTGCAATGTGGTATGCCGGTAATAGAGTGCAATGTAAGTATGCCGGTAATAGAGTGTATCTTATGTAAGTACCCCGGTAATAGAGTGCTAAGTAAGTACATGCTATGGTAACCGAGTGCGGTAATGTAAGTATGTTGGTTCATTGTATTCTATGTTTGCTTCAAGTGTTGTATAGTATTTCACTACTCTAGCTTCGTTCATTGTAATTAGTGAATTTAGACACGTAGGCCTCCAATGTTGCTCATTCTAATACTCTAGCTGGTTGAGACAGTCCCGAGCCAATAAAATCAAATAGACTATCAGCGATTCGGCTTATCAAATGTAAACAGATTCTGAAACTGTCTCATCTTGTTTGCTGGTCACAGTTATGTAGTTCATTTATCTTATGTCCAGCAACTTTTACATACACACACAACACACAACACACATGAAAATACCACACATTGTGCTTTCATTTCATACATGTGTTAGTAAAAAAAAAAATTAAATCCATACATTTCTTCTTTAACGGATCACAATTTAAAAACTACACAGGTACTTGACAATCAACACATCAATCGGTTCGCTTATGTTTATTAATTTCATTTCTTTCCTTTTTTTTTTATAATGTACAGAAATAGCCAGACGAGTCAAATGACTAAGTATACCGATCGGTTATTATGCTTATTAACGAACGGTATAAACGGTCAAAAATAAAGTTATTTCACACGCGTAAACAATACATTGGGTTTTCCGTACCAACACATTTAATCGTATCAACCCACTGTGTGACATACCGATTGGGTTTAAAGATTTGGTTTTAACCTACCAACTGTAAAAATAAAACCGACATGTTTGTACAGACCAGCAAAGTAAAACTAAAGCAAAAAAGAAAGATAATAAAAACTTCATTTATTGAAGTTATCTCTACCCTTTTATTTTATGTTTTTTTAATTATTTTTGTGTAGATTTACTCACATTTTTTAGAATAAAGAGAAATATTTTTGTAATTATAAGATAGCAAATATTCCCAATCCTCACCATTAAAAAAAAAATTTAAAAATTTCTTCAGCAAATCTCTTTTTAGATATCCATCGTAGTAAGATGAGATTGGTGTATTGGGGAGGCTCGGTTTATGACTTTAATTAAACAATAAGTATTCATCACTTTTGGTTACAAAAAAAAAATGTCACAATAGTGAAACCAGGGACACAAGAGAAAAAAAAATGGTAATATATATTCAAATCAAAAAAGTTAAAAAGGGGGGGGAAAACAATCAACATCATAAAAAAACACTTTCTGCAATAATCAAGAACTACAACCCTGCATTCAACAAGAAACCAACTTTCTGCAATAATCAAGAAAAACCACAACCCTGCATTCAACAAGAAACCAACTTTCTGCAATAATCAAGAAACCACAACCCTGCATTCAACAAGAAACCAACTTTCTGCGAAATCAAGAAACCACAACCCTTATCCAGCAAAAAACAAACTTTCAAAAATAGAATCAAGAAACCACAACCCTTCATCTAAACAAGAAAACCAACTTTCAAAACAATCAAGAAACCACAACCCCGCATTCAACAAGAAACCAACTTCTGCAATAATCAGAAACCACAACCCATCATTCAACAAGAAACAAACTTTCTGCAATAATCAAGAAACCACAACCCTGCATTCAACAAAGAAACCAACTTTCTGCAATAATCAAGAAACCACAACCCTGCATTCAGCAAGAAACAAACTTTCTGCAATAATCAAGAAACAACAACCCTGCATTCAACAAGAAACAAACTTTCAATAATCAAGAAACCACAACCCTGCATTCAACAAGAAACAAACTTTCAGCAGCCAACCAAGAAACCACAACCCTGCATTCAACAAGAAACCAACTTTCTCGCAATAATCAAGAAACCACAACTCCTGCATTCAGCAAGAAACAAACCTTCTGCAATAATCAAGAAACAACAACCCCTGCATTCAACAAGAAACAAACTTTCTGCAATTAACAAGAAATTATCACCCTGCATTCGACGAAAAATCATACATCGATGGATAATCGTGTGACCGCGTTCATCAATCAACCACAAATTAAGCCCTGTAAATCAACAAGAAGATTGTACTTCGTCAATCAAAAATATTTGTTCACTCAACAAGAAAATCATGTCAGTTCATCAAACAGTAAATCATTTCCCCATCAATCAACAATAAAATCCTCCATCATCTTTGCACACAAAAAATATGTCACACAAAGCAAAAAGTAAATAACGGTCATCATTTAACCAATAATCATCCGCAAATCAAGTACAATCAAATCAACAAGTAAATCATGCAATTAACAAGTAAATCGCATCCCATCAATTTATAAGTAAATGATAACCCAATCAATTTACAAAAACGTATCCCATCAATTTATAAGTAAATGATATCCAATCAATTGAGCAAGTAAAATCATATCCCATCAACAAAGTAAATGATATTCGTCGATTTAAAGTAACAAATCATGGGGCCATCATCAATTAACAAGTCAATAATCCCACTTTATTTATGAAAATAAAAAATCACACCTAATAAACCCCCCCCCCCCAAAATATAACTTTAAAATAGAACTAAAAAAAGGGGGATAATTGAAATGCCATAAAATGAAAACAAAACAATAACCATGACAGGCAGAACTAGACACAGAACTAATGTTACATGCAGGTATTAGAGCTAATTTTATTTGAAACTTAAGCCTACAACCATCATGTGTGTGTATGTGTGTGTGTGTCTTGTGTGTATTTGTGTGTGTGTCTGTATGTGTATTTGTGTGTGTGTGTCTGTGTGTATTTGTGTGTGTGTGTGTGTGTGTGATAGGACGGAGGTCTACTCTGTTTTATTGTTGAAATTTGTAGTCTTGTTTTAATCATAATTTAATGAGAACAATAACCATAAATCATAAGCAAATTAAAAAAAAAACAGATATTATTAGCAATAGAAAATTCCTATTCTAGAGCAAAGCATACTGCGAGTTTCCTGGCATATGACCCAGGTCCGCCGATAGAATAAAAAGACCCGTAGATTAGCCGGCGGAGGCCCGCACACTAGCATACATGTGTTTATTTCTAGATGTATATATATTTTTTTTACGGGTTAAAATAGCGTTTCGATTAGTAGTCATCCATGTATGTATCACCTATAAAACTGTACATGTTCAAGACGCTTAGCACTTTAGAAACGATCCGGTTGCCAAGATTGTGGTTCATACCATTTTGCTTATAAAATTCTGGTTCAGCGTAGAAAAGAAGTATTATATGACCAAATAATTTCATCTGTTATTAATTATTGTATTTTGTATAAATTGTGTAAATAATTTAAAATAAGTTTTATTTAGAAAGTGTAGAAATATAAATAAAGTTTTTATTTCCACTACATATCTTGATTTGCCTTGCTAATTATTAGGACGCTACATTCATTAATACTCGGTCTGTTTATTATTCGATTCATTATGTTTTTTTTTGTAATTTGTCAACATTGATTACAATGTAGATAATATTTATTTTGGCGCTTAAGTTCATCGTCTAAATGCTAATACTTATGGTTCAAATCCAAAGTAAAGGATAAAATGTTTGATAAACGGTTTTGAACAACATAAAGTAAAATGAACAAATCATTCCCGCAATTTGACAATATTTATGTCCGATTTTTGATGATTATTTCCTTCTTCTATAATGTTATCCTTATGTTTATGCAATAGTTATACTCACTTATTTATACATACCATTATTATAATTATTTCTTGGAATATGCTCAAATGTTTATAAAATACTAAATAAATATAGAATTATTTTTTGTTTTGTCGTTGTTATTGTTTTCCAAAGTTATTAGTTGATGAGCCCAGCCGTTCAGCTTATATACAATTTGACAGTAAAATCAATGCTCCAGAACATAGGTAAAACTGAAGGATAAAGGATTACATCACAAATACGTTGATAAAGTCTTGAATGGGTTTTTTTGTTCATTATAAGGAAAAATTGTATACACCTTTTACATTTGTGTTTCGCTATAAGTTTATTAATTAACACTATCAACAATAAAACATTCAGCTTTTTGGTTGGTCCTTTCGACAAGGTGCAATTTCCCCTATAGTATCTGCAATTTGACATAATACAATTGTTTACGTATTTTATAATCTTTTGATAACAATCGTTGAAAAATGTTGAATGATACGTGATGAAGATATATTTACTCTGTTTTATTTACATTAACATATTTCTGGTGCGTACAATACATTTGCAGCGGAAATGTTTTTGCTGGATGAGTGCACGATGGCATCGAGCCATGCTTTAGATGCAATTGGTAGATCACTAATAGATGGTGCTCAAACCGACTATTTACTAAGTTTTTTGCTATGCTCTTAGAAATCCGTGTTAATAGTTCCTATTAATTCTCATATTAAACTTTTTATTGAGACAAAATCTTTAGTTGCAGATGCAACGGGCAACTACTAGTTATATATTAAAACTATCAGATTAAGATTGTGTTATGTAACAAAATATACCACCACATCGCCAATCCATATAAAAGAATATAACAAAAATCCGGACCCACCCTTGCCCCTAAAAAAAAAGAGTTACATAATATGTGAACGACACCTTATTTGATATCATGTCATGTGGTTCAAAATATAATTTAGTTTTGAAAGTGTTAAACTTGTATAATATCACTAAAAGAGTGCCACTGAATTAACTTGATGTAAAAATTTATCTTGTGCAAAATGTATGTTCTTATGTATAAAAATAGATTCCACATGGAGATTATTTTGCAGGCTTTTTTTGGTGTTTTAGTTTAAGTAAATTAAAAAAAAATGATTCGTAAAATTGTAAATTTTAAGTAATTGTTGACATTCTTTATCAAGTTTACTTATCTGGCGGTTTCGCGGCCGGCTTCCTAATGAATTACAGCGATTTAAGAAAAAAGTCTAACACTGTCACGTTATCACAAGCATGGTGAGTGAGACGGTATATTATTAACCTTAAATTAATTATTTAATTCATAAAACCGCCAAAATGTCCAAATTAGTTTCCGGCAGTCTCCCACCCCTCAACAAGGCTTATCCCAAATGACTCAATATCTATGACCATAAACTCTATTATTAATAATTTGCAACACGTTATAAAACAGATTGCGGTCTCATGATTTTTCGACATGCGCTTAGTAAATAAAAGAAAAACCGCAGTTTTGGCGCATTTCGAGAAGTCGAATACGCTATTGTCCCCGTTTTGTCCGTCTGTCTGTCATCACCCTAGATCTCAGCAACCATAAGTGCTAGACCCATGATGTATATACTTTTTTGAAGGTCTTGCCTGCCATTCCTGTATCAAAAGTCCATTTCGCCATCTGACTTCTGAAGGCTGGGCATCAGTGTTTTTTATCTTTTTTTACTATATAAGCTATATTAATAATTATGTCATTTTCATGGCCCCATTCTACATTATATACAAATTGGCAACACCAATTTATCAAACAACAATTCACGGAGTTTTCGGACGATTAAATGACTACAATTTAGAATGTTTCAATTATGAGTCCTATTTCAGTGACCACAAACCACTTGTAGTTAGATTTAAGAGAAAATATTTTTTTCAAATATAAAGAAACGCCTTTTTAATATTTTTTTTAATTAAGATATATGCATTACACAATTGAATTTACAAACATTTCAAAATTTACAAATATTTACTGAAAGCTAACATACGTACTGATGCATAACACGAAAATACGCTAACACGTCTTGTGTCCAGAATGGAACAGGCTTAAGATGCTGGTTTTTAATTAAATTTATTTGTCATGTTTAAAAATAAAGTTAAATAAATATTTAAAAAAACAACATCCGAAAATTGACGAAGTTTAATCAAATCTGCGTCGCTTGAATTCAATCTTAGGAGCATTAGTTAATTATAATACTGCACAATTCACATATTTCTGCTATTTGCATTAGCTCTGTATTTTGAACTATTTTAATATGTATGTTTGAATTATAGCATTTTGAACTTATTTATTAGCTTTTGATTAATAATTGTAAACCCAAAATTCATGCACGTTGTAAATAAGATAAATGAATGGAGACCTACCTTTCTTTCTTTTTTATTCATAACCTAGCAAAGGTAAATAAGCATTTACAAAAAAAAAAAAACGAACTAATGAATTGTAATTAATATTCACGATAGAACTGAATACTTCCAACTTTTAAGACTGACCACAAAATCTTAAAATTATTCACAAGATATGGTAATTTCCGATATACATCATTGAATTAATTGAGGTCGTACATTAATTACGTCAACATCTTTTAGTACTTTTTACACCCCCGTAAACAACTGTCAAACTTGTGGTGAACCCCCCCCCCCCACCGTAAAATGACATCCATTTACCATCGGCCTAACCCTACTTAAAAATCCAAACTTATACAAAAAGAAA
Source organism: Bulinus truncatus (assembly GCA_021962125.1). Classification (NCBI taxonomy): domain Eukaryota; kingdom Metazoa; phylum Mollusca; class Gastropoda; family Planorbidae; genus Bulinus; species Bulinus truncatus. The sequence goes on from JAGDYQ010000187.1 coordinate 629,575, forward strand.
AATGTATCAATATAAAATCCCCCTTCCCAAATATAACAAATTTCAAACTCCGCCCGCTAATTGTAACCAATGAATTTGACTAGTATATATAACGCGTTTTGACAAAAGCTATACGCCCCACACTCCTCTAGCTAATGTCGCACCCAATGTTCCCTCTAATTTTTGGCGGCGCTGCGAGCAAAAAAATTTCTTGTACAACTTTTTTAGAACTTCAATTTGGGCGCCAATTTGGAATAAATTATAAAATATTGGGTGTTGTTTGTAGCAAATCACGTTAATAAAAAAGCAACTATTTATATATGACTTAGTCTAAAACTAATAAAACTGTTAGTCACCTAAAATAACCAGATAAATTGAAAATAAGGGTTTTCTGAAGTAATTGCTAATCGCTATTGAAATTATTAGCTATTGGTACGAAGTGAATCTATCAATCAGTCATAAATTTATATAGCGCTTATTATGTATTATATAGCGCTTATTATGTAATAACAAAAGCTTTCGGAACATGAACTTTGAAAAAGTGCGTTTTCAGACCCTGTCGGAATGACATGAGTGATTTAGACGTAGTTAAAGAAGCGGTTAGAGAATTCCATAAAAAAATACCGGAATAAGAAAAACATCGTTTAGCACCACTTTTTCAATTCCTTGTCAATTTTAGAAAATGATATAAGCAATTTAGTTGATAATATTTTCATCAGCTTGTATTCTGTGCGCGGGAATATTTTTTCTGCGCGGAGGTTTTCAAAAAATTGCGCGCAGGCGCATAGCTGACGGAACATTGGTCGCACCATGTGTTCAGTGTGTAAACAACTCATAGTACTTTATAAACACTATGATTTGCAGTGCTTTGTGCACCCGCTGTTCAACCGGTGGTACCTACCCCACGGGATTTGGAACAAGCTTATGCAGGGGTACGTAGCGACATATAATTTTCTTTTAATACAACCAAATATTAAAAGAACTAAAGTGTGATGAGGTGCCGACGGATATATTTTCGCATCTTTGGGGTACAGTCGCAAAAAAAATGTTGAGACCTATGTACATATATAGGTCAGTCATCGTCATCACCGTTTATATGCAGTTTGACACTTAAAAATCATCACTTACTCATTTATTTCATCAAGTGTTTTTTTTTTAATTAGTTGAGCAGTGTTTAATATGTCACAGATTTATATTTATACCACTAAAGGGCAATATTGGGTTCTTAAATTTGATTGAATGGCCGGACAAAGAGTAAATTAATGAAGTGTTTATAATACTTTATATGAATTAGCATTTATTAAATGTAAACGTTATCGATGTAATGAACGGAGTGGAGTGTACAGCGGCGGGTCGGATCATATCGCTAAACGACATACTTGACCCGCGGGCTGTAAATCAATTCATGTATGGTATAGAGCAGTGGTCTCCAACCCCGGGCCTTGCACTGTACATGGATCGAATGGTTCTGACCGCCCAAGAAACATTAAATTATTTCCTTTTTATAGACAAGAAATAATCAACGCCCCCCACCCCACCATTGGGCTGCACTGAAATTATCAAACGCTAACCGGTCCGTGACGAGAAAAACGTTTCGGACCACTGATCTAGAAAATGACAACTGTTCTCAAGTTTACTATTCGGCGATTCTCTAGTACGGCGTCCTGGGCCGTCAATAAGTAACATTACCCTTCCTATGTTACTTACTATCAGGCATAAATAATCAATATTTAAGGTATTCACAAGTAAAGCGAAACTTTCCGCTGCGCTATTTCTCGTGAGATTTTTCTAAGCGCGAAAAATCCTCGCTACACCAAGGCGAAGCGAAAGTGGGCGTCAGCCGACGGAAATAATGCCTTTTTTTTTAATTTTCTTTTTTTTTTTTGTTTGTGGACGTCAGCAGACATTTTCTTCTTATTAAACATTTTCTATAGTTATTTTTATTTACAAGTAAAAAGTGAACAAAACACTTACGTTTTGGTGTAATCTGATATAATTTATGTTTCTATATATAAGTGTAAGTCTTATTTGTTAATTGTAAGACATTTATAACAATTTTAACCGTGATTTTCATTTGAGTCGATGTCTCTAGGCAGCCATTTTGGATTGTTGTCACTCTGCAAGAAGCGGTGCCGCGAAATTTCTCTGCACCGCCGCGGAAATTCTCCGCGGTTTGAGCACCTCCAAGAAACATCGACTCAAATTAAAATCACGGTGAAAACTGATATAAACATGAATATATCAGATTATGCCAAAAAGTAAATAAGAATCAAATGATAATTGAACAAAAAAGCAAAGATGTTGCCTATCTACATGTTGCCTATATATATATATATATATATATATATATATATATATATATATATATATATATATATATATATATATTAGGGTGCATCACCACAATAGAGGAAAAAATTGATTGTTTGTTTTTGAGCTGTCTATGTTTCTAATTTGTTCTAATATCATTAATAATAACTTGTGTAAAATATTTTTCAAATCAGAGTTGATTTAGAGGTCCCCCCCCGCCTAAGAAATCACAAAACATGTAAAGAAAAAAAAGTTTATTCTAGCCTATATAAAAATTACATTAAAGTATTAAATTATTTATTACTGTTGCATTTAATTCAGTTTCACTTTGTTGCACGTTTGTAAGGTTTACGCACATTTGAGATGTTTTTGCGGTCCATTTCTACCACTTGAAGAATGTTTTGAAAATGTTCATCCGTTCGCGCTGCTTCAACAAAGTCAGATGCCAGTTTCACTCCTCTCTCGGCACAATCGTTAACAACGTTAATAGCAGCAACATTTTCTGCACTGGCAATGTAAGAAGCTGTTTGGCACCAATCATCAACAGGCAGTTGGAGGAATCCTGTGTCCAGTTGAAGTCTGTATATAGTAAACCACGAGTCAACTCCAGCCAGATCACACAACCGAGTTTTAGAATCAATTGATTGGAATCGTGGTTTTCCCCAACCATTTCCAAATCGATTCTGTGGAGTTTGGAGGGCAACCACTGGTCGAAGCCTTAGCAGAGCATCTGCTAGAGCTCGCTTTTCCAACACAGGTACTTCATTGCTGAACAGAGCAAGTGGGATCATTTCAGCAGTGAGGTACCACAGATGCCTATTCAGGGCACGGATTGCTGACTTGGATATGTCTCTGTTGACATCGTTGTAATCCAAAAGTCGCTTGTAGAGCTGTAGATCATTCCATGGTGCATCCACACTCTTTTTGCAAGTGAGCCACCACACGACATAAACATGTGTTACAAATGTAGCAAATGCACGAATCTTTGGCACTTGATCACGTGTGGTAATAGTACCTGGAGGCAATAATTGAATTTGTTTCTCACACAGTGCAATCTTGAGGCAATATATCAGCTTTGCCATCCATCGTGCTTTGTGCAGGGCACCTGGTCTTTTAAAGTTAACCTCCTTATTTGTAGCATTCAGGTAAACAAGGGACAGCTTAAGGAATTCGTGGTAGTCGTCTCGCAAGAATTCGGTTTGTTTACTAGAGTTGGCATGTGCAATTACCGCATCTCTCATTATCGTCAGTCGCTCTTGAGCCTTCAGATCATGATCAGCTAACGTAAACGAACTACAAACGTGGAAACTTCTATTTTCATGTCTGCAAACACATGCGAGAGGATAACTTCACCAATGTGATGGCGACAACCTGACCACAGAAGAGCACGTTGCAGCATATTTTGTATGGCAATGCAGGCAGCAGTCTGATGACCAGTGTTTGATCTTGTTGTGTCGAATGTCATATTAACGATACAATCATTACAATGCCACTCTGTCATTAGCTTCATGGTTAATTCTGCAATTATTTCACCAACGGGTTTCTTTGTTGCCTTGGCATAATTTGGCACTCCTAGAAGTTTCAACATCACCGACAACAACTGTTATGCGATGATTTTTTAGAGAAGGTGTCAGTTTGCCATCCCAGTGGAGAGTGCAGAGTTTGGGTGGTTCCCAGGAGTCGTGGATCTTTGTAGATATCTCACTTACAACTTTGCGACGTGAACGATCTGCAGTGGCATAGGAAGAAGCCACCATTGATACATCACCCCCAGACTCGCTAATAAGGCCCTGTGTGAAAGCTGCCTGCTGTGTTGGTGTAATCTTTAATCTTGTCGCTAGTGACACAAGATTTGGTCGGCTTAAAACATCTGGAGGTACAAATACCAAAGCTCCTGTTGGCTTTCTTCGCTTTTGCAATGGCATTATATCATCCAAACAGTTATCAACAAACTCCATATTATCTTCAGATTTAGAAGTAGAATCATCGGGTTCGTCACTGCTACCCTCGCTGGAAGGCACTGATATCGTTGAACATGCTGCATTTTCTTCTCTTGCGCGTTTCTGACGTTCCAATGTTGCGACATCTCGTGAATGGCGTCGAGCGACTTTTTTGCAAGTGTTTTGTCAAATGATCCAAAGCTGGAAGACCTGTCTCCTTTCATAGACCTCAAGAATGCTAGATCTTCTGCATTCTTGATAATAGTCTCGACATTTGGTGGCCACAGTTGAAAAGTTGTTGCCAACATAGATTTCATTTGTTCCAGTTTACGTTTGGTGGCTGGTGTGTTTCGGCGACTTTTATCAATTGAACGAAGTTTATTGTATTCATCAAGAAGCTGAACAATCTTCTCACAAGCTCTCCTCTCTGTCACCATTGGAATGTTTGCTTTTTCGTAGAAAGCAGTAACTTGATTCAGCACAATTTTGGCAGTTGTAAATCGAAAGGTGCACCAAGAGAACCTGGACGCTCACTGTGTGCTAATCATTGCAGTACAGCCCTACACTTTAGTACCTCCACCAATACACTACAGTATATAATGTAATCTAGTGAATGAAACTTTTTTATATCGACCGGGAAGGGAGCAGGAGGTTTACTTGTCGAAGGGCTATATAACAAAAACATCTTCATTTTATATTACAAGTGGGGCTTTTGTCGACATACCTGGGGTGAGGGTGTGTGCAAATTGCGACAGGGTGAGGGTGGTAGTTCTACTTAATCAGTGAATGGACCTTTGCTTCAAATTGTTGAGTGAATTATTGTTATTTATCGATTTGGTGAATTTCATCATTTTGGTCAGTTTAACGCATTTATATGTTGCGTTAAAAATTTTAATCACTAATTTTTGTAGCGTTAATCGCAAATTAAAGCAGTTTAAAAAAAATAAAATATTTCGTGGCATATCTTAGGAAAAAAAATATTTCGCGGCATATCGTAGGATAAAAAATATTTCGCGGCATATCTCATGAAAACAATTATTTCGCGGCATATCTCATGAAAAAAAATATTCCGCGACATATCTTAGGTAAAAAAATTATTTCGCTGCTTATGAAATATAAGCACCAACAAATAAATCCGGATGGTCTTTGTCGAACAACCTCGAATAAGTAAAAAAAAAAAAAAATTAAGCTAGTTTAGCCTCGTAATCCGAATTCGCTTTATAGTTTGAGAGACCAGCGTTTATGTAAGCTTTTGAAAACTTTTCGCAATCGCTCGGTCCACAGGTATATATCTATACTCCACCTGTAGGCCACTTATTTGTCTATAATGAAAGCATATCATGTGATTTACGTGACGTTTATCGATGCTTGTTTGAAACTTTTCATCATGATTTTTTTTTGTGTTTTTGAAAATAATCATGTATTGGTTTTCGCCAGTCCTAAGTTTTTCATTGGCAATTTTGGTAAAGATGAATCCATTTGATATTATTTATAAGGGAAATACTGATTCGGAGTTCGAACGACTTTCAGGAATGGATTAAATTCGGATTTTGAGGTATGAATGTATTAAGTATTACATGACTTTCTATTATTATAGTCCCAGCTTCATTGGCAGAAATATGTTATAGTAAATTCATTTATCATTGAACATTTTTCAACGATTGTAATAATGTGATTATAAAATATATGCAGTTGTATTATGTCAACTTCATAGACATTAGGGGAAATAGCACCAGTCGTGAAAGGATCAAATAAAAAAAGCTAACGTTTTATTGTTGATGGTGTAAGTTTAGTGTAAGTTTAGTAGTGAAACACAAATGTAAAAGTGGTGCGTATGGAATTTTTTTCTTTAATGGAACAAAAAAAAAACACATTCAAGACTGTATCAACGTATAGTAGATAATTCCTTATCCTTCAGTTTTACCTGTAACTGAGTATAGATTTTACTGTCAAATTGTATATAAAGTTTAATGTTTAATTATTAACCAATAACTTTTGAAAAAACAACAACGCCGAAACAAAACATAATTCTACATTTATTTATATTCTCTAAACAATCGCACATTCTAAGAAATAATTATAACAATGGTGTATAAATGTTAGTATAACTATTGTATAAAAATATAGATAACATTATAGAAGAAGGAAATAATCAAATGGGACCGGACATAAATATTGTCAAATTGTGAATGATTTGTTCATTTTACTTTATGTTGTTCAAAACCGTTTAATAAACGTTTTATTCCTTACTTTTGATTTGAACTATTAGTATTATGCTTAGACTGATGAACTGAAGCGTTGAAAACACATTTCATTGTAATAATTTTTTCCAAATTATTTAAAAAAAAAGACATAATCGAATAACAAATGTACGAGTATTTAATGAAAGTCCTAAATAAACAACATGCAAAATTAGACAGTGCAAGTGAAAATAAAAACCTTTATTTCTGAATCTACTCTTTCTACAATTGTTACTATGTGGTAGGTAGACATAAACAGTACATATTCATGTATTTGTTGATATGTAGAGTACCTAAACAGTACATATTCCTCGGGAAACGTTTTTCACATGTATTTGTTGATATGTAGAGTACCTAAACAGTAGATATTCCTAAGGACACCTTTTTCCACATGTATTTGTTGATATGTAGAGTACCTAAACAGTAGATATTCCTAAGGACACCTTTTTCCACATGTATTTGTTGATATGTAGAGGACCTAAACAGTACATATTCCTAAGGACACCTTTTTCCACATGTATTTGTTGATATGTAGAGGACCTAAACAGTACATATTCCTAAGGACACCTTTTTCCACATGTATTTGTTGATATGTAGAGGACCTAAACAGTACATATTCCCCGGGGAAACGTCTCCCACATATATTTGTTGATACAAATCTCTCTCCTGTGTCAGCCGGTTTTTTTGGTTATTGCGGTGTATACTTTACATATTAAAGAACAACAACAGCCAACTAACAATTAATGTTTAACGGGTGGACGGATGGCTAAGCGGCGTAGAGCACTTGACTGTCGACCTCAGAGTCCCGGGTTCGATTCTCGGTGAGAACCTTCGTGAAAGTCAACCCAGCTTTAAATGGATACCTGTTTTTAATTGTAAAGGAGTTATGCTAACCACACTATCCCTCAATGTACCGCGTCTACTAAAACAGATGAATTCTACACTTCATATGCCCCCGATGGGGCTTTAGGGGACTTTGCTATACTCAGGCACGCCGATAGGGGGGCAGGCGGGAGGGGGGGTCATTGCCAGGGGGTCCGCATCTGTAAGGGGGGGGGGCGGCCGCCCAGACCATGTCAATTTTTTCACGACGTTTTGTTTATTACGGGGCCCGCAATGATATCCTGCCCTGGGGCCCGTATTGGCTCTCGGCGCCACTGGCTATACTTATGACAATAAATGACATTATTTAAGAGCTATTCAGTATATATTATAAAATCCAAAATCTATTTTTTCAGCAATAAACAATATCTACATATACAAAAATATATAAACAATCTTAGGTATATTTTGACCATTTGAAAAAAAAATATACACTAATAATTTACGATATTTTGTAGACATACAATCACATTTGTTAATGTATTATGAAATTAGAATTTATTTCTTCGATTCATATAAGAATTGTATATAATTTTTCCTGTTACACCGCAGCTTCATATTGACTTAATAAAACTTAACTCCGAACAAAATTATAAAAAAATACTACAAGTAATTATGCGTTTTTTTTTTTGTAATTTGTTATTGTAACGAACACGTATTATATACTATTTAGTTTTTGTGACTAAATTACCTGCAGCTTACAGTGTAGTTTTTATGGATGGGGAAAAAAAAAAACTAGGATACTGTCTAAAGCCCTCTATCCAAAAAAAAAAAAGTAACTTTCAAGTATAAGCAGCCCCGTAGCGTGAACATCCTACAGGAGGGGCCAGGCATTTTACAGCAGGGGGCCAGGCAATAGAATGGTGGGGGGGGAGGCAGGTAATACATTTTTACTTAGAACAAATAAGCAGGGGGAGCCAGACAAAATGCGGGGGGAGGGGGCTGCCCCCCCCCCCCCCCCCCCCCCCGAACGCTACGAGCCTGAGTATAAGTACTTATTGAATATGTTGTTAAGATATATCCCCGACTGTAGTTGTGCCTGTGGCTCCCAACATTTCTCAAAGGCCCTATTGAGGGCTAACATATGCATACACCAGGCTCTGTCCGAAAAATAACAAAATCATACGCGCTTGAGAATGAACTGGTTTAATTTTTTTTTTGAATTTTTGATACAATTAATGTTTTAATTTTTTTTTTTTAATCTATGTAATCTTTTTTTCGTCATATTCAAAAAAATGATTTACTTTAAGATTTTTATTTAATGTAAAAAGAAATAACATGAAAAAAGGCGAATAAATAATATAATATAATTTAGTATAAAAATAATATTATATAAATAGTAGTCTTAAAATATATTCATAAAAAATAAGAAAACTTCAAAAAAAATGTTGAAACAAATGAATAATTTTATATGTACGATTATACACATCATTTGTTTATTATTATTATAATAAACTTTATGCAAAAGTCAGTTTATGTGAAAGTAATTCAAATAAACACATTTTGTAGTCATTTAGCAATGAATTTAGCCAGCAGCTATTGCTAAATCTTTTTAAGCTGTTTACATAATTTATCCAGCCATAACTAAATCTTGTTTAAATTGTTTAAATAATTTATTCAGTCATAGCTAAATTTTGTTTAAATAATTTATTCAACCATAACTAAATATTGTTTAAATTTTTTAAATAACTTATCCATCTATAGCTAAATCTTGTTTAAATTGCTTACAGAATTTATACAGCCATAATTAATAACAGATAATTTATTTGGTCATATAATGTTTATTTTCTACGCTGAACAAATTTTGTTAACAAAATGGAAGGAATCCATCTTGGCACCGATCGTTTCTAAAGTGCTAAGCGTCTTGAACATGTACAGTTCTATAGGTGATGCATACATGGATGATTACTAATCAACGCTATTTATCCGTAAAAAAAATATACCTCTAGAAATAAAACATGTATGCTAGTGTGCGGGCCTCCACCGGCTAATCTTGGGGCCCCTGACATGTGTACGGGTCTCAACCCTCTAGCGGCAGCCCTGGGTCATATGCCAGGAAACTCGCAGTATACTGTGCTCTAGAATAGGAAGTTTTTTTTTTTTTGGGATTAGGCTAAACAGACTTAATTTTCTTTACTAATAATATCTGTTTTTTTTTTAATTTGCTTATGATTTATGGTTATTGTTCTCATTAAATTACGATTAAAACAAATTACAATTTTCAGCAATAAAAACAGTGTAGACCTCGACCTATCACACACACAAACATACACACACATGATGGTTGTAGGCTTAAGTTTCAAATAAAATTGACTCTAATACCTACGTCACTTACATTAGTTCTGTGTCTAAAGTTCATATTATATAGGTTAGTGTTTTGTTTTCATTTTATGGCGTTTCAATTTGTCCACTTTTTGTTTTTTTTTTAGTTCTATGATTTAAGTTATTATATTTTTTTGGGGGGAAAAATTATTGGATGTGATTTTCTTTTTTCATAGAGAGAAGTGAGATTATTGACTTGTTAAATGATGGCCATGATTTAGTGGTAAATCGACGGAATATCATTTACTTGTTGATGGGAAATGATTTATTTGTAAATTGATTGGATATCATTTACTTATAAATTGATGGGATACGATTTACTTGTTAATTGATTGCACATGATTTACTTGTTGATTGATTGTACTTGATTTGCGGATGATTTATTGGTTAATTGATGACCGTTATTTACTTTTTGCTTTCTGTGACATATTTTTTGTGTGCAAAGATGATGGATGATTTTATTGTTGATTGATGGGAAATGATTTACTGTTTGATGAACTGACATGATTTTCTTGTTGAGTGAAAAAATATTTTTGATTGACGAAGTACAATCTTCTTGTTGATTTACAGGGCTTAATTTAATGGTTGATTGATGAACATGATCTACCTAATGCTCTATGAAACATGATTTTCTTGTCGAATGCAGGGTGATAATTTCTTGTTAATTGCAGAAAGTGTTTTTTTTTATGATGTTGATTGTTTTTCCTTGTTTTTTTTTAACACATATTTTAATTAGTTGAATGCATATTGTTTTGTTTTTTTCTCTTGTGTGTCTGGTTCAGTATGGACCTATTGTGACATTTTTTTTTGTAACCAAAGTGATAGATACATAAGTAATGACTTAATTAAAGTCATAAACCTAGCCTCCCAAATACACCCAATTCATAAACCTAGCCTCCCAAATACACCCAATTCATCTTACTACAGTGGTCCTCAAAGGGATATACTAAAGAAATTTTTAAATTTTTAATTAAAGGGTCGAGAATCTATGTATGCATAATTACAAAAAATAGTTCTCTTTACACTAAAAAAAACTAAATTTGGTAAAAAAAAAAAAAATAAAAGAGGAGATAACTTCAATAAATGAAGCTTTTATTATCTTTCTTTTGCTTTAGTTTTACTTTGCTGGTCTGTACAAACATTTTATTTTACAGTTGGTCGGTTAAACCAAATCTTTAAACCCAATCTGTTGTCACAGTGGCAGCCCCGTAGCCAAGGGGGGTACTGGGGGGCCGTGCCCCCCCCTAGGTGTGGAGTGCCCCCCCCCCCCGCTTAAAAAGAAAAAAAGAGGAAAAAATAAAGAAAAAGTAACTAAAATAAGAAGGTACCCCCTTGCTGGGTATTGGTGACCCCCTGCTTACTTTGACCTGGCTGATAGGATTAAATGTGTTAGTATCGAAAACCCAACGTATTGTTTATAGTGTGAAATAACTTTGTTTTTGACTGTTTATGTTCGTTAATGAGCAGAATAACCGATTGGTATACTAGTCATTTGACTCGTCTGGCTATTTCTGTACATTATAAAAAAAAAAGGAAAAAGCTGAAATTAATAAACATAAGCGAACCGATTGTGTGTGATTGTAAAACCTGTGATTTTAAATTATGACCCGTTAAATAAAATGGGTTAATTTTTTTTTACTAACACATGTATACTGAAATACAATGTGTATTTTCATGTGTGTTGTGTGTATTGTGTGTAGCGTGTTGCTGGACGATAATAAATGAACTACACAACTGTGACCAGCAAACAAGATGACAGTTTCAGAATCTGTTTACTTTTTGATAAGCCGAATCGCTGATAGTCTTGGTTTGATTGGCTCGGACTGTCTCAACCAGCTATAGTATTGAAATATACAACATTAGAGGCCTACATGGCTTCATAATTACAATGAACCAGCTATAGTATTGGAAAATACAACATTGGAGGCATACATGGCTACATAATTACAATGAACCAGCTATAGTAGGGCTTCTTAAACTATGGGTCGCGACCCCATTTGGGGTCGCGTAGCAAAATTCTGGGGTCGCGAGAGATAAAAATACAATTTAACAGAAAATGTTTTTTAACTTGTAAAATATTACTATATTTTTCTTTTATATTTGTATGGGGTCGTCAAGAAACTCACAATCATAAATGGGGTCGTGAATTACAAAAGTTTAAGAAGCCCTGAGCTATAGTAGTGAAATATACAACACTGAAAGCCTACATGACTGAATAGCATACCGATCTTTCATTGTGAAAACCATTTTACATCATTTATCTCAAGATACAGAGTTACCTAGACAATGCGGAATATAACGCTATGTAGTAGCACAAAGTAAATAATATACATAGTTTGAAATGGTTTCTGTATTTAACTTCAAAGTAAACGAGAACTAAAAATTTACCAAGACGATACAGAGTATTACACTCTATTACCGGCATACTTACATTACACTCTATTACCAGCATACTTACATTACACTCTTATTACCGGCATACTTACATTACGCTCTATTACCGGAATACTTACATTACACTCTATTACCGGCATACTTGCATTACACTCTATTACCGGCATACTTACATTACACTCTGTTAGCGGCATACTTACATTACACTATATTACCGGCATACTTACATTACACTCTGTTACCGACATACTTACATTACACTCTATTACCGACATGCTTGCATTACACTCTATTACTTAAGTCCTTTACTCGACACACATTCGCCTGTTGGCGATCTCAGTGAACCACAAAGTAATCAAGTAAATACGAAATATCAAAGTCGATAATAACGTACAACAAAGACATTGAATAACATTCATACATTTTGGTTGTAATTGATTTCATGCTTACTATTTGATTATTGAGTTGATATGACTGACTTGTTACAAAATGTACTGCCTGTTAGTAATTATGTTTGCTCATTTGATATCATGAAGTATACACAGAGGCGGATATAACGACGGGCACCCACATTTATACGGAAGTAAACCCTTTTATATGTTTAGGAAATAAACCCTTTTATATATTTAGGAAATAAACCCTTTTATATGTTTAGGAATCTTTAGAGGACCAATATTTTTATGCAGAAAATCTGCATCCTATTCCGCTGCTGTTCTGTTGTCATAAAAATGTTGGTTGTTTGCTTAATGAGCGTAATTAATAATAAATGTCATCATGGACATTGTATAATTTTAATTATTGTGTCATTTGATTTGTACAACTTTCACCTTGTTATTGTCTTTAATAAAATCACATTCATATTATTTTTTTTTTCAACGGTCATAAATTTACTTATTTTTGCCAAAGTACAGAAATATCTCACTTAATCCTAACACAATAGTTATTACAATTTTATGTCATTAAGCTGATAACTCATTTTTAGCAATCATTATATTTGTTGTTATCTTACAAAAAAGAAAAAAATGTGTTCAGAAACATTACAATTATTCTACACATTATTTAGGCTTTATAGTTTTATGTAATGACTGAAATAAAATTCAAAAATAAGGAAATCATTAACTGGTTCGTTTCTAAATATGGAAATTTGTCATGTATACAAATACTCCAATTAATCTTAGCCAAATATGCAGGCTTTGCAATTTTATGTCCTGAAAATAATATTCCAATATCAGGATCATCAATTTAATTTTTATCGATCTACTTTATAAATAATGGACATTGGGTTTATACAACAAACGTGTCAAACTCTAAATTACCATTTGTGACCCCAAACATCTCACAACTAAATCTGACATTACAGTCTCGCCATCTTATGTAGGAACAAAATGAATTTATGTCTAAAGATCAATTTAAATAATGTAATTTTTTTTATTAAAAAGTAAATTTCAACAAAGCCTTCAAAGTCTAATTTATTTTCATGGGTAAATGTTTAAAATCTTGTTTTATTTTCAAAAGTCACTTGAGAAATGCACTTATATATATATATAACCCTTTTTTGGTAACCCTTGACAGATGCATGTACAATGAATGTATCCTACGTGCAGTGCCATATGCGTTTAAAATACGTTAAATGTTGAAATTCATTATTTGGTTTCACTTTTAACACAGATGGTGTTTTACTTTCAACCTAGATGGTGTTTCACTTTCAACCTAGATGGTGTTTCACTTTCAACCTAGATGGTGTTTCACTTTTAACCTAGATGGTGTTTTACTTTCAACCTAGATGGTGTTTCATTTTCAACCTAGATGGTGTTTCATTTTCAACCTAGATGGTGTTTTACTCTTAACTCAGCTGGTGTTTCATTTTCAACCCAGCTTGTGTTCCACTTTCAACCCAGCTGGATTTTCAACTTGTTTATTAATTTGAACACATTCTGTTTCCCAGACTAAATATTTTTTTTAAATTTTTCAAGTTGAAACTCATAAAACTTTTTTTTTTTTTTAAATTCTAAATTGATGATCAAAATGTCCACATAACAACAACAACAACAAAAAAAAAAAACAACTAAAGAATAAAAAAAAACCCAACAACTGGTAACCATTTCAACAGCCATTGAAACTCTGGACACAAAGATAGCCGTCTGCTACGGATAAGACATATTTTTTTTTTGTTTCGCGCTATCTGTATTTGAATGATACTAGTCTAGTTTTTTTCAATGTATCTGTCAAGGGAAACCAACAATTTAAAAACAGAGAATATAAAAATGTGTAAAGTGATCTACTGTTAGTTGAATCAGCTACTATTGTTGACCCACTTGTGCGCAACACAGTTTCAATTGTGGTCCTCCCAACACCCATTCCCCCTCTTTACTCGCGAGATAAACTCGACTTGTTGATTGGTTGAAACGGATCGTCCTAAAACTCTTCACAGACTCCACTATCTGTACACTCAATTTGAAATTGTAGTTTGTCTTATCTTCCCCTCCCCCCCCCTGCCACCACCCCACCCCCGTCTTTGTGGCCGTTCTCTATTTTTCAGACTGTCTTTGAAATGTGTATGAACAAGAACACTGAATTTTTTTTTTTCGTTCGAGTAAAACAAGTTGACAAACATTTGGAAAGTACGCTCAATGCATTGGGAAAGTACGCCCATTGCATTTCGGAAAGTACGCCCATTGCATTTGGGAAAGTACGCCCATTGCATTGGGAAAGTACGCCCATTGCATTTCGGAAAGTACGCCCATTGCATTGGGAAAGTACGCCCATTACATTGGGAAAGTACGACCATTGCATTTGGGAAAGTACGCCCATTGCATTGGGAAAGTACGCCCATTTCTGCTAACCTGTATCTGATCCCTTTCTTTCGAATTTCAGATCATTCGAGTATGAAAAGTTTTTTTTTTCCTTCTGTCAGACTTACTGAAATTTAGATAGTCCCGTATCACATGTCCCTTAACTCAAGGCGACCGAAGATTTGTGTCTTTACCTTGAATCAGAGTCGATCTCGTGTGTTTGGGAGGGGGGGGGGCGGTTCCTTGGCTGAGAACTTGAAATATGCCCAGGGGCCCTAGTTAATTGTATCCATCGGTGGGGTTTCTTAAAATTATATCTATAAGGAAGCAATCGTTGAAAGGGTCCTATCTGCAGCTTTAAATTGGCGATAACAGTATATTGAACTAAGTATGTCTTTACATTAGTAGATTGGCATCAATAAAGAAATAAATAATCCATATATCTAGATGGGCCACCACGTTTATATTTTGAGTAATGATAATTTAAATAATTATTTGTATGATGTAAAAAGTTATTTCTCTAAGTTTCAGTGCATATTAATAAACACTTTATTTTTAAAAAAAAAAGTTTATATGTTACCGGCAAAGTGTGAAATTCCGGCATTCTGTAGAATGCCTAGGCAATGTATAGAATGCCTGGTGGTTTTAGGCAAAGTATAAAATTTTTAAATTGTGCATACTTTTCCATCATGGTTTGCATCCTCATGCATGTCTTCTGCAGAAAGGGCTGTGTATTGCATTCCTTCATCTCTGTCTATCTGCTCTTGTGTTGTTTGTATGCTCTGTATTCTTTTTTTGAGATCTTCCTCTGTTTCCACATCTTGTAAAACATCGTCAGGTGATCTTTTAATCTCAGAATGAAAAGGTCTGTCCTTCATGAGTTAGACGAACCGTAACCCCTCACTCCAGCGGCCAGTTTTTCCATCTTGCATCCAAGCACACAACATATTTTTGATGTCCTGGTTAGCTCTTTTGACGCTCCCCTGGTTTTGTGAGTGGTGCGGCTTACCATGAACGATCTTCAAGGTGGGCCAGTACTCCTATAAGCTGCTTACCACACTGTTTGCAAATTCTCTGCCGTTATCGGACTGTAGAATTGTTGGAACACCAAGCAAGGTAAATATGTCTACGAGCTGGTATGCAACTTCTTCTGCCCTCTTTGTCTTCAGGACCCTGAGAACCACGAACTTGGTGAGATGGTCTTGATACACCATTATAAACTTGTGTTCCCCATCAGGATGGGATTGAAAGTCGATGAGATCGACCTGACAACGGGATTTGAATTCTGAAAAAACCATCGGCTTAACTACAATGCCTTTTTTGACGCCTTTTTTGTTTTTTTTTCTGCAAGGTTCACAAAGGTTAACATGCAGTTCAATATCATGACATGTAATGTTCTTGTATTTGGGTGATAGTTCTTTCAACATTCTGTCCCGTCCTCCATGACCAATAGCCAAATGGTCATTATGAAGTACGTCAAATAACTCGGAGTCCGCGACGTAAAACTGAATGGCACTCACACCTTCTTTTTCCACCATCATGACATCATAGTGTTTCACCAGCCAATAGTTACATACTTTGCGGAATTTCTCCGGAACTCGGCAATGTATGAAATAGCATTATTTATTTCATACTTTGCCTGAAAAATTCAGGCATTCTATACATTGCCTAGGCATTCTATAGAATGCCGGATTTCACACTTTGCCGGTAACATATATATATAATGAATATATAATGTTAATTAATTGGTATTAATGCGCTATTGACACATTAACTTTTTTATTAAGATTTTTTTAACGCAGCACGTAAATGCGTCAATCAGAGTCAAAGGTCATTACTTCAAAGCTGCAAAAATAAAATCGAATCAATAAATCATATTAACTTGATATTATAGCCGTTGGATGAACTTGAACGGGCACATGTGAATAAACTGGTTTAAACATGTAATTTAACAGTTATATTGGTTAATGCTTGATCCAAGTAGAACAACTAAGGAGAACTCATTATTAAACTAAATTCACTTGTTTATTGTATAACAAGGGAGGCCACTCAATGAGAGAAGCACCGCGGTTGTCCATATAGTTACATACATTAAAGGGACGAATCATGGTCAGTTTAACAAGACTTTGTGAACAATAATAATGATATAAAATAATAGGAAAAAAATGTTTATTTTGAGACGCATATTTTTTGTTTCTTGCATATTTTACCAAATATTTTATTTATTTATTTTTTTTTTAATTGAATCTTAAATCATTACTTTTATAAGGCAAATGAAGTGTAGAATTCACCTGTTTCTGTAACCTCAACATATGAAGGAATTGTGTGGTTAGCACAACGCCTTTGCTTCCCCAACTTTTAAGTCAGGCACCCACATAAAGCTGAGTTGACTTGTGGGACGACTTTGAAACAATTACACCTGGACAAAATTTCTAATTTATCTCACCGAGGATCGAACCCGGGACTCTCAGGTCAACAGTTTGGTATCTACACCACTGCTTTATAATAAGACTCATTCACAGGAATGTTGTTGTTTGTTTTTCTTTATTTCCGATTTAAATGTTCGCAAATGTATTTCACTGGTAGTCTTAACTGAGGACTAGGAAGTTCACATATAATTTAAACCAATAGATGATCTTCAAATAAACCAACCAATCAAAATATGTATTTATGTTCTCTATGAACACGATCCAAGACTTGTTTGCTTAGAATTTTATTTCCTAAAGAATTTTATTTTTATTTCCTTTTAAAAAAGACAAAACAAAAAAAGAAGAAGAAAACTCACTTGAATGTAATTTTTTTATGATTTGAGGTGATTCCGTATAAGATTATAACTATCTTTTTTTTTTCTATTCCTAATTCACAGCAGAACGAGACACGTAAGAGCAAAGACTGGTTCCTCGATTTTCCGACGTCAGTAGTCCCCCCCCATCACTTCCACCTGGACAGTGGGTGGACAGTTTTTTATATTCCTTGGCTGGAGGGAGAAGTAAGACCAACTATACGTGCGTATCCATATTGTGTCGTTAGATGACGTCATCCATGTCGCAAGGTGACCACTGGAAGGCCCGCCCCATCGCCGTCACACCCCGGCCCCACGTCAGCGACCGCATCGCCGGAACGCCCACCTCGATCTCGGCACCCACTTGGCTCTTCCTCGTTGACGCCCCGTTGGCTGCCTCCCCGTCGCTCCACCCAGCGTGAACTCAGCGTCGTCGTCGTCCCCTTCTTCACCAGCGGGACCGGCGGCGTCGACAGCGCAGGGATACAGGAGGGCGTCTACGCCTCTGACAGGGCTGGTGACGACGGTCAAAACGGAAATTAGAGAATCTAAAAAGCCCCGCAAAGAGACTCGCGTGACTTCTCCGGAATCATTTCAGCCAATCAGAAAGCACATCTTCACTTCCGAGTTCGGAGCGCACCGCAAGCTCGTACACGGTTTCTTCAACTCCGGAGATCAGAACGAATCATTAAGGATTCCCCGCCGTACGACGCAGAAAGGTTTCATCAAGACGAGCTAGGGCCCCCGCCACCTCAGGCTGTTGCGGTCAGTGCCGGAGTGCCAGAATACGTCGCCTCAGTGAACGCAACAGGCGGAGCCCCGGCAAAGGGTCTTATCCCTCGATCCATCGTTTCCAGCAGGGCGCCGACGTGGCCCTGGAGGGTAAGGACACGCCCCCTTCATATTCAGAACTTCACGGTCAGGAGCAGGCGAGGGCTGCGTCATCGTCAGTCATCCATGTCAGGGCTCGTCTTTATCGTCTCGGTTAACCCCCTTAATCACTCGTTTCAGCCAATCACTCTTTAGGGAACTCTGCCCTCTTGGCCCATCACAGCTCATCCGCCTCCTCGCAGTTGACGCCTCTGGGTCCCCCAACGCGTCTTCTTCTCAGATTAATCCCCCCTTACAGAAACACACCTCCATCCAACCAGTTCGACTCGCCGCTCCTGCCCCAGGAGGATGTGGAGTTCTTTTTCCGAGGCCTGGACGGCTCTCGACAGAGCATGACGGTGGCGTCGCACGAAGGCGGGCGCCAGTCCATGTCGGCGCAGCAGTACATCGCCAGCGGGGAGCCGGAGGGCATCAGCTACGCCAATTTGACGAACTCTTCCATCAGTGCCGGTCAGTACGGTACGTTTTCGCCCAGCCCCGTGCGGCGGATACCTTACTCGGACGCCGGCGCCCACCAGCTGTCCTCCTACGCCTCCCCGATGTTTTCTTCCACCCAAAGGTCCAGCGCCCACACGCCGACGAGTAGCGGGTACAACAACGGCCACGGGCAATCCCCCATCCCATCCATGCTGGGGCTCGCCCAACGAGGGCGTATACACGAGCCTGAATCCGGCCGTCCCCGAGTCGATCAAGTACGAGTACGCTGGGCAGGACAATGTGGGCGAAAGCGGATCTCCGGGCCCCAGGGACAGAATCTGTGCTCACCCTTCAGTTGTCCAGGCAGGACGGATACGGGAGTCGTGTTTTGAGTGGAGTCGGCGGAGGAGGCACTACGGGTGGAGTAGGAATAAGTGGAGCATACATCGGCAGCCCGGAAATGCAGGGGTTGGAGTTACGCTGTAATGCCGGATCCCGTAACATCAGAGGTAAACTTTATGTTAAACTATATATTTAAACTATATGTTAAACTATATGTTAAACTATGTGTTACCAGATAGTTACTTTGCTAAAATAATAACACCAATATTGTAATACCGTGATTTAGGTACGTATTGATTGAAACATACACCGGACAGATTTACCATATTGTCATAGAGACTGATAGATGGTCATATGATTAGCTAATATTTATTCCAGACTTTAATAAGATATAAACATTCAGGAATTAGATATAATACAGACAAATACATAAATAGATACATTGAGATATACACATTCAGGAATTAGATATAATACAGACAAATACATAAATAGATACACTGAGATGTAAACAGATGTTTTTTATTGGGTTTTTTTTTAAATTAAGACATTTCACTGATATAAATTAGCAAGTAAAACCATTAGCTCTTGTTGGGTTTTTACATATGATCTATTTATTATAAACAGGAAGGTCAAAAAAAAAAAAGCTTGTGTTGAGTTATAACCTTATCGTCCATGGTCACTATTTAATCAAAATACTTGTCGGCATAACATTCCATTCTTACATTGAATTCCTTAACCTTAAATGTTCTGCGGTTTAATGTGGGGGCAAAATTAGAGGGCGTGGTGGGTGGATGGGTGGGGGAAAGGGGGCAGGTGGTGGAGTTAAAAATAAGTGAACCGAGTTTGTTGTCAACATTAGCACACTGACAGGCGCAGCACACACACACACACACACACACGGAACCACCACCCTGACAGCCTGACATTCCCTAGAACTACCCCTCCCCCCACCCACACACACGGCCCAGCCCAGCCCCCGCCGCAGTATAATGAATGCTGCCCGGAACGCTGAATTCCGGCGTTTCCAGGTAACTGTGCATTAAAAGCTTTTTTTGGCCCCGATCTCCGAGTAAACACTGGCATATAGAACGAGGTCTGGGGTGGCCAGCTAGGATTTTTTTTTTTTTTTTTTGCGATATGACTTTGTGGCGGATCTATGGAAAAATGAAAAAATAAAAGCCTTTTTCCCCCCCTTGCTAGAAATCTAGTTCCCAAAGATTACAATACAAAGATGTTTTTTTTTTTTCACCAGAAAATCAGACAGGAAAAGTAAAAAGAAATACTTAGGAACCACAAAATATAAATAATCATTTATATTTCTGTGTGTAGAACTTTCCGAATAACTTTAAAATGTATGAAGCATATACATTATATATATATATATGGACATGTTGTTGATATATAATTATATGATATACAGTTGGTTTATTCCTTGTAGCCACTACGGCCACAAATGGCATGTTTGGTTAGCGAGATATTCAGACGTCAGTGCAAGCCATAGTGTATATCGGAGCCATAGTGTATATCGGAGCCATAGTGTATATCGGAGCCACAGTGTATATCGGAGCCATAGTGTATATCGGAGCCACAGTGTATATCGGAGCCATAGTGGGAAAGATCTTAGGTGTGTCCCGATTTCCCCAACTCGTGGCGTAAAAAAAACTGTTTTTAAAAAAACGTTTCAAACTATTGCACTGTTTTGTTGTGTGTACTTGACAAACCTAGACACTGCGAAAAAAAAACCAGAATAAATACAAACAAACAACAACAACAACATCTGTTTTAAAACTATTTCAATGTTTCTCGTCATGTCTCTTCCCAATTTCTACTGATACTTCACATTCTAATGTTGACTCTTGATGAACCATTACTTTCATGGCAGACATCGATTGAGTTTAAAAAAAAAAAAAGATATAAAAGTTACATTTTTGGCGCCCTTTCCATAATGAGAAAGTGCAACCCTTCTTAATTCGGCGCCCTATGCACCACACAACCAATGGTAACCTTCCTACGCTAACTAATAAGGTGACTGATAGTCATAAACTGTCGACCTGAGGGTCCCATGGGATTTCACACACTCATTAAATTGTGCATACGCGCTTCATAATTGTAATAATTGTATCTGTTTGTAAACTAAACATTCACAATACTTTATTGTGTACATGTAATGGTAACATTTATTATAAAATTTTTTTAAAGAAGATCGATTAGGGTGTAGGAGATCACCGTAAAGCTAAGAAAAAATATGTTTAGGAGATCACCGTAAACCTAAGAAAAATATGTTTAGGAGATCAACATAAACCTAAGAAAAAATATGTTTATGAGATCAACATAAACCTAAGAAAAAATATGTTTATGAGATCAACATAAATGTAAGAAAAAATATGTTTAAAAGATCAACATAAACCTAAGAAAAAATATGTTTAGAAGATCAATATAAACCTAAAAAGATATGTTTAGGAGATCACCATAAACCTAAGAAAAAATATGTTTAGGAGATCACCATAAACCTAAGAAAAAATATGTTTAGGAGATCAACATAAACCAAAGAAAAAATATGTTTAGGAGATCAACATAAACCTAAGAAAAAATATGTTTAGGAGATCAACATAAACCTAAGAAAAAATATGTTTAGAAGATCACCATAAACCTAAGAAAAAATATATTTAGGAGATCACCATAAACCTAAGAAAAAATATGTTTAGGAGATCAACATAAACCTAAGAAAAAATATGTTTAGGAGATCAACATAAACCTAAGAAAAAATATGTTTAGGAGATCACCATAAACGTAAGAAAAAATATGTTTAGGAGATCACCATAAACCTAAGAAAAAATATGTTTAGAAGATCAACATAAACCTAAGAAAAAATATGTTTAGGAGATCACCATAAAGCTAAGAAAAATATATGTTTAGGAGATCACCATAAATCTAAGAAAAAATATGTTTAGAAGATCAATATAAACCTAAAAAAATATGTTTAGGAGATCACCATAAAGCTAAGAAAAATATATGTTTAGGAGATCACCATAAATCTAAGAAAAAATATGTTTAGAAGATCAATATAAACCTAAAAAAATATGCTTAGGAGATCAACATAAACCTAAGAAAAAATATGTTTAGGAGATCAACATAAACCTAAGAAAAAAATGTTTAAAAGATCAATATAAACCTAAAAAATATGTTTAGGAGATCAACATAAACCTAAGAAACCCGCAGCGAATAGTGAATAAAAAGTATTTTGCAACCTGTGGAAAATTTATGAGTTTTTGGAAAGTGACATATAGCGTTTGATTTTTTTTAAAGCGTAATAAATAAAGTACTGTCAACATTTTTTTGTATCAAACAACCGCATATGCGTCGAAAGTTTATATATATACAGTTTCGATTAGTTACGGCAATGTTTTGTAAGTATCTATAACAATATTCATTGCAACGAATTTATTGTTTCTAACAATGTTGAAAAACGAATCTTTCGGTGCATCTATCATTATCATCTAATTTTGTTCTATTCTTTATATATATGTACAGTCGATTCCGCTTAATTGGGACACATCGGGACCGGGGCTTTTTGTCCCAATTAAGCGGCTGTCCCAATTAAAAATACAAATTTACTATTGGCATCTTGGTTTGGTTCCTTTGAGATTTGTCCCAAATAAGCGGCTGTCCCAACTAAGCGGTGTCCCAATTAAGTGGAATCCACTGTATATAGAATGTATAAAAGTTTTTGAGACTTTATCAGAAACCATCCGGGTCTGTTGGTCGATGTTTCGCCCTGTGTCCTCTTTTGTTCTATTCACTGAACTCTATATATTGATACTTGGCTCAGTGGGTTGTGTTTTATGGTCACCCGGTAGTTTGTTCGTGTGTGTGTGTGTGTGTGTGTGTGTTGGTGGGAAGGGTGGTGGGGGGAGGGGCTTTACCCTTCCAACATCTGCTTCTCACCCTCCGGCCTGTGCCAGGCTGTACGCCAGCGGAGGGTCACACTTGGCAGAAATGGAGAAAGTCAGCCGTCAGCGTCCAGGCTCCTACAACAGACTCACGTCTGCTCGTCACGCAGACGAAGTTTTAGCTTCTTCCAAAAAATATCTGACAAAAACAAAAAAAAAAAAACAACTTCCTCCATCACCCTTGAGTCCGTTTGACAAAACTCACCATTACCCCCATACCCTACACCCCCGCCCCGTCGTACGCACTCTTTTTGCTAGATTCAGGACCAATAATCCATCACGGTGTTTTAGTGAGCAACTGTATTCTAATGAAACGCGCTCGAAGTTTATTTTTATGGCTTGGTGTTTATTTCATAGCGAAGTTTTTTTTTTTATTAGAAGAAATGACCTGAAGCTGTGCCATACCTTTGACTTAAGTATCTAGTCAACACTGAGAAGTCATGCAGTCATATAACCAGACCTTGGAAAAAAAAAGGAAAGGGGGGGGGGGGAGAGAAGTAGGGTGTCCGAATACATTTGTCCCAAGCTCTGAAATTTATTTCTCTCACCCCCTCCCTCCCCCTCCCCCGGGCCTTTTGCCCTGATCCACCTTCATCCGAAGTCAATAAGCTTGACGTGATTACTCCCCCCCCCCACCTTTTCCTAACCCCCCTCCACACCCCCACCTCTGCACTCCCGTACTAAACCATGTCCTTATGCGGTGGAGGACTTTGTGCCATTGTTTGCTGACATCTTGTAAATGTGTCACGGGCTGAGAGATTGACGAGCTTTTACACAAGTGCTCAATAAAGTTATCCCCAGCTCCACCCCACGCACACAGCTCTCTGTACGTGTGTGTGTGTGTGTGTGTGTGTGTGTGTGTTCACCTGGACTCTCTACCCAGCATAGGTCCAAATTCTGTGGCAACAGACAGGATTGGGTTCTTATGGAATATAATAGTAATTAAAAAAAAAACTGAAAATATGGAAAGGTTTAACAGAGACCGGATGTTCAACATGGAATAGAAATATTGGGTTGTAGTCTGTCTGTCTGTCTATCTATCTATCTATCTATCTATCTATCTATCTATCTATCTATCTATCTATCTATCTATCTATCTATCTATCTATCTATCTATCTATCTATCTATCTATCTATTTATCTATCTATCTATCTATCTATCTATCTATCTATCTATCTAATCTATCTATCTATCTATCGATCTTTCTTTCTATCTTTCTATCTATCTGTGTCTGTATGTCTGTCTTTGTGTGGTGTATCTATGTCAACAATTCTTTCTGCCTTTCATCAATCTAACTACCTGTCTGCCTAACTACCTGTCTGCCTAACTACCTGTCTGCCTAACTACTCATTGTCTTCAAATCCTAATAATAATGGTCAGTTTTTTTTTTAATCTTCCCACTGATGCAGTCTCATTAGCGGTTGCTCTATACCGCAACAGAAACAACCCATTCCTCTTGAAATGACTCTTTCTATTTCCCTTGAGATTTGCGGCCAAGCCACAGTTAGTTTTCTCCTTCTTCTAGACTCTAGACCCACGGTTCTCAACCGATGGTACGCGTACCCCAAAAGGGTCTTCGAGAAAGTTTGCGCAGGGGTAGGCAGCGACATATAATGACTACGTTTTCTAGACCAACCAAAAATTTGAAGAACTTTTCATGTGAGAAGATACCTACGGAAATACTTTCACAACTCTTTGGGAAACCGTCTCCCCTTTGGGGTACAGTCTCAGAAAAAGGTTGAGAACTTTGGTTTTAGACTTTAAACTTCCCAGTTTTTGACTTGTCGTTCCAAAGAGGAGAACTTCAGTGCTGCAGACAGACATTGCTGAAGACAGACAGTTTATTTCCAACCGTATTTTTTTCTGTTTCTGCGATTATCAGTCTGTTGGACTGAGCCATGTCAAGTGTTTGTGTCAACACTGGCACTATGACACTGACAGGTCGTCTTACTTTCTCAATGGGGGCAAAAAAAAAACAAACTTTTTTTTACATTCCTCCTTGTGTTTAACATAATAAAAATAAACAGTTCCACATACAAGAACATATTTACAGATTACACATTACACACACACACACATTACACACGGAGGCTGACACGAAGACGTACATACAAGTGTATTACAGACAACTGGCAATTTTTTTTTTTTTGGACTAAATTTCGTGTTGACATTTAAAAAGAAAATCTACAAGTCAAATGAAAACACAAAATTGACTTAGCCAGTTAGCAGTCATATGACAAAATATGGCATGACTGACATGACTGATGAACACTCTTTCTGAGTCTTGCGTAACGTGTTCTTTCTGTACGTTGTCGTTCTTTTTCTCTCTCTCTTTTCTGCGTCTTCTTCTTCTCTCTCTCTCTCTCTCTCCCACTCCCCTCTCTTTCTCTTTCTGTGTCTCTCTCTCTCTATCTCATTCTATCGTTTCACCATAACAATTTTTTATGGATTCCTTTTTTTTTTTAAAAGTTTCGGAATCAGAGATTTATTTTGTCCCATTCACCTTATTATTTGTAATCGAACCATTGAGTTTCTTCCAAATTCTCGAAATTTCTATCACGTTAAAGTCAGGAAATCTATGAAAACATGAGAAAACATTTCTTATTGCCCATCTGTTATATACAAAAATATTGTGTTAATAGCCTTCTATTGCCCCATCTCTCTAATATATAACCATATAGATGTAATAGCCTTCATATTGCCCCATCTCTAATATATAACCATATATAGATGTAATAGCCTTCATATTGCCCCATCTCTAATATATAATCATATATAGATGTAATAGCCTTCATATTGCCCCATCTCTAATATATAATCATATATAGATGTAATAGCCTTCATATTGCCCCATCTCTAATATATAAACCATATAGATGTAATAGCCTTCATATTGCCCCATCTCTAATATATAATCATATATAGATGTAATAGCCTTCATATTGCCCCATCTCTAATATATAATCATATATAGATGTAATAGCCTTCGTATCGTCCCAGTGGCGAAGCTGAGCTTAACTCCACGCCTGTGTCGACAATACCTTTTAGCGGCCCCACATACTCCCACATACTTTGTTTATTTTCCTCAGTTTAACTAATTACAACTGTTATATGAAGTGGTGAATATGTCTAAGTAGATCTTCGGCAAGGTTTGTCCTGACTCATTCTGTGGGTGTTTGTGGTCACTATATTAGTCCAAAATAAACTAAACATAAGATTGTTAGTGGTACACAACTTTACTGAATCACGCGTTTATTTTGGTATGGCTGCCTGAGATCAGGACAAAATCATGGGCACCCACTACAGTTGTTGCAGCAAAGATCAACTTGATGCGATGGCTGCCAAGAACCTGAAATTCAATGTTCTTTGCGATTCTGAGAATATGGAGAGAACCAAACGAATCATCATTATGACTGTTATTTCTGCATGGTTGACATTTCAAAGTATAATTTTTTGTTTGTTATAATAATTTCAGTTTATCCAATACCCTGGTATCGTCAGTTGGGCTCAGTTCCAATGCTGATGAATTGTCTGTTCCTAAATCAACCTCAATCTGAAGAAAAAGTGTCGCATATCATATCGTGGTGCAGACACACCGAGGTATATCCTGATGATCGTGCTTTCAGACACCTCATTTTTCTAACCAACAAGAACTTGATGATCCGTAGTTACCAAGAGATCAGGTCTATCTAAATCAAATTCAGAACTTGTTTTTTTTGGGGTAGGAGGTTTATGGACCAGCACCTCACGAGACGAGTAATAAATGAGAGTACATTTTTGCAGCCTGGCTTGCACAATGTTATTAATCAATCGGAAAACCATATAACAATGCAAAATAAAATATACCCGTCGGCGCCTTTAAAAGTGCACCCGGAGCATGACGCCCCCATTTACGCCATCAATTGTCCCCAACTTCCATGTTATAAATTTTTGTAGTAATAATACTTGAATAATACGTTTAAAAATAAAAACTTTATTGTAAGTTACTGTGCTGAAGTGAAGATCATCATCTATGTATAATAAAATAAAAATAGAAAAATTAAAAAAGAAAAGATAATATAATATTATATATTCATATGTACTGCCATAGACATATATATATATAAACTGCTATTGACATATCTAGTTATCTTCTTAAAGTTAAACACATATCTTTATATGTACTGCCATAGACATATCTATATGTAATGCCATAGATATATTCATATGTACTCGCCATAGACATATCTATACGTATCGTCAAAGTATAGACATATCTATATGTACCGCTGTTAGACATATCTATATGTACCGCCACTAATATATCTATATGTACTGCCATTGACATATCTATAAGGTACCGCCATCGACATATCTATATGTTCTGCCATAGACATATCGATAAATAATCGTTATATGACATATTTATATGTACTCGTATAGACATATCTATATAAAATTACATAGACATATCTATATAAAATGCACGTTATATGTAGTTCATATGTACTGCCATAGGCATATCTAGATGTAATTGTTATTGATATATCACAAACGCTGCATTGACATATCTATATGTACCGCAATAGGCATATTTAGATGTAC